>JBAMHX010000010.1:26451648-26476602 GCA_037177515.1 Pseudomugil tenellus
TATCTATCTATCTATCTATCTATCTATCTATCTATCTATCTATCTATCTATCTATCCATCCATCCATCCATCCATCCTGTTCATGTCTGGTTTGGTTTTCTGGCTCATTTCCAGCTGCAGCCTCTAATAAGTTTCTCTGCTGAAACTGAAAGGGTGACATGGATCAATAACTGGATCTATGAAGCCTCTCTGTACAAAACCCACATGAAAACTGTGATTTTTTTTCTTTTGTTTGTTCCTCCCAAACAGAAAATGGGGTGAGTTGTTATGCGTCTTGTTTTGCGTGTTGCTGTGTTGCACGTTAAAGGCTGCGGCAGCAAACCTTACCGCACCAACAACTTGATTGCATACTAATATTTTGGTATGACGCATCTCTCATTTCTCTTCTACCCCCACCCCCTCCATCATCATGCTCTCCTTCCTCATCTCAATTATTTCCCCTCCATCTTTCTTCCTACCCTCCCTCCCACCTTGCTCTTCATATTGTGTGGCAGTGATATGGCAGCGAGCTGCTGCTGCTGCTACCCACCCACCACCTCTGCAGTGACAAACAGGAATTCAAACACATGGGACATGAAGGTAGAAAATCAAGCAGCAGCTTTTGGAACTTTTACATGAAAACAAGCTGCATGTTTCACGTAATCTTCATAAATCACTGTTGCTCTTTTTATTTTGAGTGATTAGCATGACCAGTTGTACATGCAGCCCCTTTAAACTGTCTGTTTTCCAGTAAAAATGCAAATGCAGTAAAGCATTTGCAGACAGGTGAGTCAGTAATGACTCCAATTAAAACTGATGCAAAGTCCAAGTGAAAAAATGTCTCCCAGCTGTTTAATCCTATTGTTCTAAAAGAAAGGAGCAGAATGAGTCAGTAAAATAAACTTTGAAATAATATTTTAGTGTGCAGTGGATATTGAATGTTCTCCCTGAAGCAGAGATTAGTCCATGTCGATTTGGGGATTTACTACTACTGTTGCTTCTCCTCTGTCCTTTTCATGCAGTAAAGTCTTTGAAAGAACAAGGAGACAAAATGCAAAACATGATGTTTTTGGCAACTCCCTTGGTTACACAAACATTTTAGCTTTTCTCAGCCAAGAGGCCAGAGGTCATTCTTCCTTTAAAAGTAAAAAAAGGAATCGTTTTCTTCGCTTTAATCATCTCAGGCTGCTGACAGACAACAAGTCAAATGTTAAAACAGCGGACGCCATGTAAAAGAGTGATAGGCTGCACGAGAATCTGTTGCTAGGCTCACTGTGCGCAAACCAGTCAAGTCTGACATATGTTTTCAAAGCAGTCCTCTTAGCAGCTTTTAGCAGTTGCCATGGAAACCCCAATGCCATTTCCCTCCATTGTTTGGACCGCTCGATATCCTGAAAGCTTTTTGCAGAGACTTGGTGTATTAAAGCCTGACAGAATGAGCTGGTTGGGTTTGTTTGCATGTGCAGGTTGAGAGTTTGTATGTGTGCAGAGTTGTTTTTTGCAAGAATGTGAGTGTGTGAATGTGTGTGTGTGTGTGTGTGTGTATGTGAGGCTTGGTGGGGTGTGTTTGTGTCAGTGTGAGCAGGTCAAACTCAGACAGAGGAGGCGACAAAGGAAGAGCTCCTTCACTTGACCTTCACTGTGGCTGCAGACAGGAACACAGTCCGCTGCAACCAGTAGAGGACATTAAACCAGTACAGCACATTAAAATGCTCTGGTCTACATTTAGGTTGGAGGATGTGCTTTTTTTTACAGCTTTATCCTTTAATCATGCTTCAGATTGTCATGAGAAAAGTAATTTATTTGCAGACATGAAATTCTGCTGATATTTTACAGAAATAAGTTGATATTATATTGTAAATAAACCTGAAGTTTCTATGAATGTCGTGTCTTTATTACAAAATGAGATTTTTTTATGCTACAAAATGTATCTACACTGTAAAAATGAGCTGTTTCAGTTTGAATAAAAGGATAAGACTATAATCAAGTGAAAAATTCTTTCAGTGCAGTAAGATAATTGCAGTTTTGCACTTTAATATCTTAAAACAAGTTCTAAAGATTTTATTTCGAAATGAAAAAACCCTGAATAGCATCGTGATATTGATTCATTTCCCTTTTCCCCAACTAAACAAGATGATTTCTTTGAATTCAAGAATAAATATTTGACCTTAAAGTTCCAGCTGAAGGGCAACACTAAGCAGCCAAGCAGAATTATTAGTCCTCAGCGTTTATCTTTACTGTATAATACATTTATATTTTCCTCCCACAAACTGCTTTTAGTTTTAGCATAACAGAAATGTCAGAACTGTTTGCTGGAATGACCAACTTTCTTTTGATATTTAGAATAAAAGTTGAAATTGAGTCAATACAACATTGAAATTTCTTCAGATGTTGGATCCTCCTGATTGGTCGGGCTTCTCACGCTGTCTCCACCACTTTCATTTCCTCATGTGAGGACTGGAATCTAGATCAATCAGTGAACCCAAAGCGTCAACCTGTGAGTCCTGAACTGCTGATTCTGCAATGATCTGTCTCATCCCGACACATTTACAAGATACTTGAACTCTTTTACTTAAAGTGGCAGCGTTCGACACCACCAGCATTTTAATTAAGGTGGTTTTAGACTCGTAAACCATCATGAAGGAATCTGCTGCAGTCAGCAGGATGGATTTAAACTGAAGCAACCTCTTCATGTAAAGTGTTTTAGATACCACGAAGCACATAACGACCTCTCTTCTGAATCTGCAGATAGCGTCCATCAATCAAACCTTTAGTTTTCCATAAATGGAACCGTAAACAACCAGGTGGACTAAAACACAACCAGCATGTATTTCAGTTGGAGAATTGTGTTGTGATTGAATGGTTGGGATTTATGTCATTTGTACTCTAACTTTGTCCTTTTTAATGCTTAAATCTCAACAAATGGGTGAAAGGAACTCAGAACAAATGAAATGTGGATTAAGCCAAAAGGTCAGATGGGGGGAAATGATGATTAAACACTATTTTCCTACTGTCTGGTCAGGTTATTGACATTTTTTCAGAAAAGAAAACAAGAAATCTGTGTGTACAAATAAAAAATCATAGATGTTATCTTTCTCCATCTGTAATCCATAACTTCCATCATAATAGGCAGGAATAATCTCCAAACAGGATAGTTCTGAGTGTCCAGGTGGTCCTAAAGAGTCTTAGCCTAAAAATGCTAGCAAGGAGAGATGAGATTCCAGAACCTTCTGGCCTTTTCCCAAACCAGTCCTCCTCCCTACCCCTACACACCTCCCCTATTCCCTCCATGAAGGCGCTCTCGCAGCTTAAAGAGGTCCCCTAATTGTGGAGTAGGGTATAAATCCACAACCTCCGCATTCGGACATCCTCCCCTCCCCCCAGTGGAAACGGAAATCACCGTTACCATGGTTTCAAACCTGACGTCATTGACAGTAGCGGCATCACCGTTGTACACTTTTTTTTTCCCAAGACTTCATTTGAGAACATGGTAGTTACAGAACATAGTACTTACAGATTCAAGTGGGAATCTTCACTTGCAAACGTACAACAAATATGTAAATGTCTTGGGCACAATGACTTTAAGATATCAACATGAACATTTTTGAGAGATGATACATAAAAAACGGCATATTTTTCTATTCTTGAGACTTAAATGTTCATTGAATTCTAACCATGTGGAAACAATGATCATTGAGTAGTTGAATTAGACTTGGGGACACAATTAATTCATAAGAGATCTCAAAACAAATATGACAAGTTAGGGAGGCTGTAGCTCAGGAGGTAAGAGCAGTTGCCTGCCAACCTGAAGGTTGGCAGTTTGATTCCAGGCGTCCACTGACTACATGCTGAAATGTCATAGGGTAAGAGACTGAACCCTACGACCCAAAAAATGTAAGTCGCTTTGGATAAAAGTGTCTGCTAAATGACTGTAATGTAAAGTTGTTCCAGATTTTTTGTATTGCTTCATGTTTTTCTGCCAGTACTAGTAGAGACGAGTGCAGGATTTTAATTTCAATTTTGAAACATATTAATGACGTTCTTTGATTTTTCCATTTACTTTCCACCGTTTTACACAGACTGCTACAGGATGAGAGAGAACGGTCTGCCAGAAGGACATTATTAATAATATTCCTCCACCTTAATTCTCCACAACATCTGCTTCCTCACCCATGATGCCCAGAACTACCACAACAGTTACTGAATTGCAATTACATTTAAGTTTTTACACATGTTTAAATTGCTTTAGATTTGAGAAAATACAATGTACACAATGTAATTTGTCTCTGTAATTCTTACAATAAATATATTACCATAATATTTACTGCATGTACACAATTTGCTTTACTGACACCAACCCTTCGATGTCAAACTCCTTAATTATGTCTCTAAAATGACAGAGTAGACTATTACTATTTTACATTTTTACACACAGATTACTTTTTCAAATATTGTAGGGAAGTAGTATATTAATGTAGGTGTGATACTGTGGCGCATGAATTATGAACTTCCAGCCTTCTTTGTAAAAAATATGTTTATGTTAAATACAGTATTCCTTTTAGCGCGTAGTGTGATTGGCTGTTTCGCTTTTCAAATAACGCTTGCAAATTAAAACATTTATATATGAATCAAATAATTTAAGTAGTTGATGATTGCAGCATTACTGTAAGCAGCGTGGTATAAATAAATAAATAAATAGTGGCGTTTTAACAGGCGACATGCGGAACTAAAAAACACGTGCTGTTTGCGTTGCTCCATCCATTTAAGTCAGCATGGTATGCACACTCGCTTTTTAGGCCTTAATGGGCCGCTTTCACTCGCCAGTAATTGGTTTCGGATGGCACTTAATATGGCGACCATGTGAACGCACAGACTGAGGGAAGTGCATTGGGGAAGGGAGTAGGGAGTGGTTTGGGAAAAGGCCTCTCAGAGAACCTGAGCATGAAATGGACAGAAACTCCAGTCTTAGTGAGGAGGTGATTGGCTGATCCCAAATGCTTGACAAAGATGCAGTTTCGGTGCGAGTAGGCAAAGTATGAAGCATCAAATCAATAGATTAATCACAGAATCATCCTCGCTTCTGTGAGTCCTGCAGCTGCTCTCGTCTTCATGACATTAACAGGCACGTAGAACTCAGGCTTGTCCACATGTTTCTGGTTTTTGAATACTCAGATTTTTTTTTAAATCAGATGTTATTCCTGTCTGCTGTAGATTGTTTTATGGATCAATATTTACTGATATGGTGTTTTTACTATAAAAACTTTAATCAGCTACATATTTTATGTGTTTTTATTCAAATTAAATTGTGTATTTACAAAAGGTAATATAGATAAATACAGATGATTTGGTTCAGTCTAACTTTACTGACAGATTTTAAATCATTAGCAATAAGTCAGACAATAGATGCTGTAATTAGGTTTTATTTGAACCATTTATGTCTCACCAGGTGAGCATTAAGACGTTGCACTGCCTCTTTACTCAGCTGATGCTCCAAAGTCTTTATTCAAGGTTTTGTTCCTTTCTTATTAGTCGCTTTGGAGAAAACTGTCTGATAAATAGCTGTCAACTAATAAAATATAAACGACTTTCAGATGACAGCAAAGCACTTCATCAATGTCAAAATCAGGACTCATTCACACCAGGAAAGCCCGAAGGACTCGGTTTGATTGGACGGGGAATTGGTTTGCTTTCACTGTATTTTACTCAATTGGACCAACCTGCTTGTTCGCCACAACAGCGATGCATTAATGGAGATTTCTGTTTTTACTTTGCTTAAACCTAAAAACCACCCAAATGTGTCCAGTATGAGCAATGGGAGAAGCATCGAACCAACCGACATGCTGCACTATGTCCTTTCCTCCCTTTGGTCTACTGGATGGACAGTTTGCTTTCAGGTGGTCAGTGAACCGGACCAGAGTTTACATGCAACCGAAACAAGAGGACCAGAGTTTTCTTCTAAACATTCACCGTGGTCCAAAGACGGACTGACTTTTGTCAATTTTGCTGCTAGATCACAGCAATGCTGTTTGAGGAAACATCACTTTGACTCTATGATGAGAAGCAAATCCCCATTCAAATTTGAGTGGTACAATCTGAGCACTTTTGACATATTTTAATCAAAAAAGCAACTCCAGCAAATTACAGCCATTAACTTTTACCTGCTTGATGTTCATATGATTACTGTTGCCTGGGAATAAAAAATATTTTAATTTTCAATCAAAATTAAATTAGTTTGAATTCCTTTAAAAGGTGATTGGTCATTTTGGTTTTCAAAAATGACTACCAGAAGGGGGCGCAGTTCCACCAAATTAAATATAAGTTTATATTTGGATTCAGTCTAAAATTCTAGCAGGCGGAAAGACACATAAACAAAGGTTGTGGAGGGAGGGTGGATATTAAGACAATATTTTGATAAATATGATCTCACTGCTGATACTCTGTATCATGATAACACAACTAGCTTTAATTATACCCAGATTGTCGGGATATTACGGTTTCACCTCGATCGCTACGTCCGCCGCAGATCCTTTGTGTTGACATTTTAGAGTTTTCATGTTTTGCATATACATCATATCATAGAGAGAATGAACTGGTTCCATTTTTGCAACTCAAAATGGAACCAGTTCATCCGCCCTATGATATCTATACACATGCAAAACATGAAAACTCTACATTTAATATTGTTTAAGTTATGAAATTAACTTGAGGGATCTGTGGCGGCAGCTGCAGCGGCGAAACCATCATATGTAAGTATATCCCCAACACTCCGTTTGGGGATTCAATTACAAAAAGAGTGCAAAGCAGTTTTAAAGTCTTTTCATGTATTTGCTGACCTTCTATGTTTGCACATGCATGCATCAAAAACTCCTGCTTTTCACACTCATCCATACGGGGGGGGGGGGGGTGCTCCGTATCTTATATAACAGATGGAAATGGGTCAGCATTATGCTGAAGATGATGCTTCTTTTCATCCAGTATTATCTACATTTCCCTTTCTTCCACCATGACGATTTAATAAGATAATGTGAAACAATTTCGTTTATAAAAAGCAACATGATGATAAAATGAAGCATATTTAATATTCACAAATATAATATTTTTATATACAGATTTAATATAAGCTTTGTGTAACAGTGATGGCATATTCCTCCTATTTTCAGGTCTGCCACTCTGTAAGCTGACTTATGTAAAAGAGATTTAGCTGACGCCGAGTGTGTTGCATAAATCGTCTCTTTATATTATCTGTCTATACTCCACCGCTTCTCTAGACCTCCTTTTTCACAGAACTAAGTGCATCCAGTTGATCTCTGACCTCAATCAACAAGTAGCTCAATCTGTATCAACATGATTTCATTTTCCCCGAGCTGCCAGCTGTCCAGCCTCCTGCATGGACGCAGCAACAGCTTAACACAGGGAGGAAGACGGCTGCAGAAAACTTAAAGGGAATTAAAGAAATAACAGTAAAATACAGCAATGATTTATGTCATGAAAAAAGTTATTGATGTGGAATTATGTTAAGATCGTTCCTTCATCTCAAACATTCTTCTAAATGGAGGTTTCTGCAGAACTGCTGGGAAAATGGTGCTTAGATCACAACACAAAACGTGAAAATTGTCTTTGTTTAGAAACCAGGTGTGAGTAGGTTTGTTTCCATTACCGCTAGATTTGCACAAAACCTAAATATTGCAAAAGAAATCCAGTAATTGAAAACGTAGTTATTGCTAAAAAGCTTTTGAGCTCTCATGAGGTGGTTTCGTTATAGAAGTTTATCACAAAAGTGTAATGGAAACACTTTTTTCTCACATATGAGTCCTCCAGCATTACGTAGGCAGGTCATGTGACCAGTTAAGATGGCGCTGCATGGAGTAAACAAACCGTAAATGTAGAGTTTTACAATGAATTGAAAATCTGTAGCAAACTTTCTTCAGCAAGTCGAAAAGCCTAAAATAATTCTTTGTGGGAATTTGTGGAATTCTTGAAAAATCTTGTCAGCCAGATCGGCATGTTGTGCGCTAAACACTGTTCAAAGGAAACGCCTGTAAGTTTACAAATATTGTTTTATTTTACGATAAATAGTAATGCAATCGGAGCAACTGAACCAAATTCATTTACGTTCCGAGACTTCTGTTCTTTTTTTCTGTTAATCATCTTTTTAAAGAACAGAAAGTTGTTTTATATACTGTTGCCATGGTGATGGCCAACTAACCAGTGATCCTGGATAAGCAGCAGAGGAAAACCGTTGTGACCAATGTAGCCATCACATGGATTGTTATACAGCCCTTTTCTAGTCACATTTAACGTTTCACACATTGTTTTTCATTCTCACACACATGCATATCCTGACAGACACACTGGGATGGATGCTCGGACAAGAGCCTGAACTGCACATCTGGAGGCAACGTGGGGTTCAGTGTCTTTCTGAAGGACACTAAAGCATCAGGTTGTGTGTTCAGTGAGAGGTTTGTCAGCTCACCTGCATCTTCTCCTTCTGCCTCTTTAGGTTGCATAAGAGCTGCAGAGACTGCAGACCATCTGGTCAAAATGCCGACGCAGTGCATTGTGGGACATTGTGGTGTCCGTTCACTGTGGGTGACACGCAAAATGACTCACATTCTGCTGGGATACAACAATTCTCTGTTGACTGGTACCTATGCTAGTATGCTATGTTAGCCGGTTCCAGCTGCTCGCTGGATCCGTTTTTCTGTTTGAAAACGTCTGTGCTGAACTTTTTCTGCCTTGTTTTGTGATTTCTTACTGTGTAAGTTACAATATGTAGCTGGTGAACAAGCTGAAATGTGTGTGAAATGAGTTGTGTAGTAGATCTTGCCCACCCTTCGGTCACCACATGGTCGCATAATAACAAAACGTGGCTACTGTGTGACTTTTTCAGTGGAGCTTTCTTGCACCGTTTTTGACCAATCAGAACAAACTGAGAGATGGGATCCTGCAGAAAAGTTTAGCCTGAAAATGTTTTGAGCTTCTGGAAAAAAGAAGACTCTCTGTTTGTTCCTTGTAACGGACAGATTTTAGGGTCTCAGCGTAATGAGTAATGCTTTTATTTACAATGAAATTTGGATTTTCTCTATTTTAGATCTCATCCATCTGGCGTGGACAAATAAAGACAGCTTATTTTATCTTCTTTATATCCGAGCACTTAGCCTGATCAGATTAGCATCTAGTTATTAAATGACTGGATAGTATAATAACATAAAGGCAGAGCAGAAGAATGCAGAGATATCAAGGTTGTTTCAAGTTCATAAAACCACTAATACTGTCTTGAATCTCACTTAGTCCTGACATTTATTACATTAATTCCATTTGCTGTCTTTCTTTGGATTGTCTGTTGGGAAAAGTGGGAGGAAATGAGAACATATGTATTGAGCAGAAAAGGAAATGCAGTTTTTCTGTCTCAGAGAATGTGTAAAAGTCAGACATTCGAACAAATATTTATGTCTAAGCCATAAAAATGACAGATTTTGGATTAAAAACATCTGACAAATTGGTGCACTAGTCCATATCAGCTTGTTAGTGAGATACAACATAAACAGCTGTGAGAAAATGAGCTTGTTTTGTGTGTTTTTGTTGTTAGCTGCGGCCCTGATGTGTAGCAGCCCGAGGCACTCAGCCTGCTGTGGTTTCACTCTTCTCCGGCTGACTTCCATACATCACGGGAAGTCTAATGTTTCCTGACAAGGCTGGTGGGATGTTTGGGGGTCTCAACGACAGGTGGACAGTTGAACCCACTGTGCAAAGCTGAGCGTGTGGAGACGCTGTTACGCTGTGATTAACACAGACTGCAGGCTACCTGCTGCTGGTTCCTCTAACGCAGGAAGACTTTTCTCCACTGTTGCATCACATTACTTTATGGTCTTTTTTTAAATTACTGGCTTAGTTGGGTATTTGTTCTTCTAACCTCAACTTAGCAGTCAACACAACCATTTCATTGTGCCTGGAAACAAATCTCTGCTGGAATTAATGTGGTTAAATTACAAAGCAATTAAAGAGCCGTTAACTCCAGCAATGCGCCGTGATCTAAATGTGTTTAAACCATTACTCTGATTACATCTTTTAATATTCTGAAGATTGAGACTCATGTCTTTTTACATACTTCTTTTTGCATAAAGAGATTTACTGAAGGATGTTTTTATTTGTCATGTATTCCACCATCAGGCCAACAAAGCTAAACATGTAGCTGTTTGTGGTCTTTCTGACACAAGTGAGAACCAAAAACCATTTTGGATCTGTTAGTGAGATAAGCTGTTATTTTCAGAGTGCAGGATGTGAGAGCAAAGGGCTGCTGGCTTCTCATAAACTGAGGAGACACTAATGTGTCCTCGTGGCGTTGTGGGATTTGCAGAGCTAGGAAGGGGAAGAAAGGGTATTAGAGTAAAAATAGAACGACATCTGCAATAATGACCTCTGTTTCTATGCACATTTTAAAACTGGAACCTGAAAACTTTAAGTATAATCATCGTGCTAAACTTTCAGATCCTGCAGTTGTTGCATTCAGTGGGCAGTAAAGTGTGTAAACCTAGTGGAGGGAATCAGTGTCATTCCAGCTTTTACTTTTTCAGCTAACTTGTGCTACTAACTTTATTTTTCCCAAACAACTTTTCCCAAATAATTATCAATTATATTATTCTTTCAAAGTTTTACTATTTGTTACAATGTGGATTTTGTTCTATGTTGCTTAACAACGAGACAGAAAAGATTAACATTTAAATTTCTCAGTTCTTTTATTCAGGTTGTTTCTAATGAATGTTTCTATTAGTATAAAAATGATAATGAAATTTCCATGACATTTACTTTTGATTTGGATCTTTATTCAATTTTCTAGTATCACTCATGTCTTTATTTAAATAAATATAATTGTCCAATTCACTTGCTTGTTTTAAATACAAACATCTTCCTCCTCACACACGTTTACCTTAAGATGAAGCTTATTTTCCTGCTCAGGCCGCTGCTGCAGCTGCAGAGTTTACCTGCACAGATGATCAGATCTAGATGTCGGATGTGCAACGTCGTCTGAGCTGCTGTTAAACAATCCGAGGATCGGATACCGTTTTTATTTTACAGAGATTAATTCTGCTTCATTCTGCTGTGACAACGATAACACCCACAGTCTCTGCTTAGCAGCTGCTTGTTGTTTTGGTTCTTACTGCTGCTGGGTTTTATTCTGCTGCATTTTGTGCTGGATCAGACGATAGCTCAGATGTTTAACTACAGTGTTGATTTATAAAGCTTTTAGCCTCATCTGCTGTCAGTCTTACCTTCTTTCCAACAAGCTTCATGTTCTTTCCTGAAAACATTTCAGCAAGACACAAAGAACAATAGAGTGAACAAATGGTGATATATGGACTAAAATAAGAGGCAGAGAGCAGGTAGATAAATTGCATTTTATGTTATTTGCAAAATAAAAAAAGAAAAGACACTAAAGAAGGGAATGCAGGACTTATTTGGACTTGTCCTGGTTTTGCTGCATTTTTCTGCAACACAACTTAGACACACAAAGGACTGCATGGGCTTCCCTTTAATACCATAGAAAACATATGTATAAAAGCATTTAGGCTCCACAACCAAAACATTAAAACAACTGCAGGATTGCAGAAAACTTCATCTACCAGAAAATTGATAAAGAAATCAGCGTCCACAAATCACAGCTTTTTTGCTCTGCACTCATCGTTTGTGTACTTTTCCACATGAAAAATATACAAAAACAAACATTCAGTAAATCTTAAATATGGCTCCTTGGAAGCGTAACATCGATGTGAAATCACACATGTTTGCAAGCTGGAGTTAGAAATACAGCGTTAATGTTTGTCTCAGCTTGGTTTTCTGTAAATCATACATAAATATGGTTTAATATAAAACATATTTCACTCTTTTATAGCAACTTAATAATTACTCTCATATTCAGTCATTTCTATTACATTAATATCAGTTTAATTATGAATAAATATGTATCTGAAGTCTTTGATGATGGCAGGAATAAGTGTGCGGCCACTTCATGACTCCTTCGTTTAATCTAAAGACCTGAGAGCAAACGAGTGTTTGTCTGTTTTTTTTTTTTTTTTTTGGATCAGTGGCTTCGATAAAATCTGTGACTATAATCATGCAATCACAACATCTTACCTTTAAATGTATCATTATTAAGTATTAGATTTTCTCCTCATCACTACAAGTTTGTTTCATTGAACGAAAATATTTCTTTTTAATTTAACCTTTTACAAATAACATACATTAGTTTAAAAGCCAAACGCTGTTTTAAATTCTTAAAAATAGATATTAAAAGTCTACTTTACTGTAAGAAAAGTTAGCTTTTTTGGGTGTGTTTCATAGTTTTTCTGCCATTCTTAAAAGAGTTTTTTGGTTCTTTGCATTATTTTTATCACAAAGGAACCAAAAAGTTAATTTAAAGTGAAGATTTGCTGATGATGATGATCATCATCATCATCCAATGTGTCGCTGCTCTGTTGTAACGACCTGCAGAAATACAGCATTTTCCAGTTCAGCTGACATGGATAGAAGATGTTATCCCACTTATGTGATTTAATCTGCAATTTCCCTCATGTGATTTCACATCAACTGTGTTCAGCTTGATGTTTTTCAAGCAAATTGACTGACATCAGACTGTTGTTAAGCGTTCAACTATAAATTTATCTGATGTTCCCTCCGTCACACTCGCTGCTGGGTTTTATGTCCAGTTCTGGCATCATGTAGAGTACTCTCTATAATTTATCTGTTTCCCTCTTTAGTTTTTTTGACTGTCACGTTTTCATGGAGACCAGTTCAGTGGATGCTGCAAACAAGCATGCAACATGTTCAATACCGGAGGCCACCACTAGGGGGCAGTACGTAGCACTGGGAGTGAGCTACTGGAAAGGTCAATGCGCAACACTGCACTTTCATAGCAATTTTGTAAATGATAGTTTACAATCTGTCTGTAACAGTTTCATCCATCTCCTACATCAGTTACGGTAATTTGGTCCATTTCCAAGGAGTTTAGTATCAGAGACTTGATGCAGAAAATAGAGCAATACCACCATAAGCCACAGGGGCAGTGTTGAGTTGTAATCGCTGACACGCAACCAGAGAAAGGAAAAAAACTAACAAGAAGTTCACAACAGCGAAAACCTTTGTGGCTTGTGATGCGTTCCAGTTGTCTGAGCAGCTGAGATTAGGTGAAGTCATTGCCAGGTCAGTGACGTTCCAGCTGCTCCGAGTCGGAAAGAAAGGAACGCTTCTGACCCGGAGAATTTATCAAAATATACAGATGTGTTATAAAAGAAGAACACAAACTTTGTTGTTTACAAATGTAAACAACAGCCAGGATTTCGGTTTTGATGTTATTTAATCTTAAATTTAGAGGCGTGTCCTTTAGATTGATGTGTGTTAGAGCACTATCACTGGTTACAGCTGCGTACTTCCTGCTGGCTCCACCATGACGGAGCCCTCTCAGCTCTACCTTTTCATCCATTTTGGGATTTTCCGATAATGATGAAACACCAATATGGCGGCGGTAGGACCATAGGCTGTAGGCTTCAAATTAGCTTTTCAGAAACTTATGAGTCACGTGATGCTATGCGCTGTCCAGTATTTATACAGTCAATGAGTTAGAAGAAACATGACTGTTCTAGCCTGAATCTCAGACTTCTTGAAGGCCTTTTTGGGCATGAATGGTGCGAGAACTGGACTGAAGCTCAATGAAAAAATCAGCCAAGAGCCAGAGAAAAACAGACACTTTCAAAAAACCATTTCCTTCAGATCTGTTTAAAAGATTAGAAGGTCTGGCTGCTCAAGAGGGAACTTTTACCTTATTTCACTGGGAGAGGAAGCGGCGAGAAAGATTAAAGTGAAAATTCACTCATGCTAAAGTTTAAAGAAATGCTGTATTTCTGCTTGTCACGAGGAGACATGAACACTGTGGTGTTCATCGTTTTCCAAAGCTCCGCAGTCGCTCGTCGGTGTTGGACGAAGTGCATCTGAACTCTGCATGCCTACAGTTAAACATCTACCTGTGGGAAATGAGGTGATTCGTGGAAGCAGGACAGAGAGACGTCCAGTCACACACAACATTAATTATGTCCTTGAGGTTCACATGTCCCTTCATGTGTGCCTGCATCAAGGAAATAAAAATCAGCAACATTGCTGCTTATTATTATTATTATTATTATTATTATTATTATTATTTTGCTGTGGTTTATTCCAGAAACCAGACTTCAGCTGCTTCATTTTGTCCTGAACTGCTTACGACACACACCATCATGCATGTCCTCAGTAATCTTCAGAAAGGAGGCAGAAATCATAGAGAAAATAGAAGCAGAGATTGGTTGTCTATGTGTCTCAGAATCAGATTCTCAGCCCAGTTTATCTTCGTTCCTGCTTCCACCTGAATCCGGAGGAACAACCAGAGACGTGTGAACATCTCTGAGGGCTGAGCTCGATCTATTGTTAGAGTTTAGACGAATGAGGAAACGTGAAAAAAATGGCAGATGAAAAAGGAGGGAAATACTTGGCGTGGACAGATAACTAGCTAGCTCCAGCTAGCATGAGATAAAGAGCTTCATTTCTTTGGCCTGATGTTTAACTTTATGATTAATTAAATGACTTATAGTGTTTGTGTTTGCAACTAAGCTCAGGGTTTGTGACTAATAATTGCAGAGACAACATCAGCAGCAACCGGAGCAACATCCAAGCGCCCCAGTTTCACAGAAGCTATGATTTATATGTTGGTAGCAGCCCTGCAGAAGCACAGCTAGTTAATCATAGAAGCTGCCTGACAAGCTCCTCTGTGGCTCACAAAGCCACCGCATCTGTGCAAATTTCCATCCTCTCCACAAAAGTAGGGCAACTGGGACAGAAATGCAATGAAACACCTTCAGACAAAGTCAATCTGGAGACTTTTAAAGAATTTTATAGCTGTAATAGTGAAGACAAAGATGGTGATGTTTATGTTTAACCTCTTTCAGAGAGCTGAGCAACTTACCTCGTGTATCCTCAAAGGCCTCTGTGGTTCTGACACAACCTATAACACCTTTGGGAGCTGATCTAAGGCACAGTATCATCCATCATAATACTGGAGTGGCTACTCCCAGTGGAAATGTTTCTACCCACTGTTCATGGGAGGAGACAAGCTGTATACACACTTATTGCAACCTTTGGAAATCTGTTGTTTGCAGATATGTAGAGAGAAAATAATCACAGTATTTTGTAACTGGAGGAAGAACAGCTGTGGAGTCAGAAATAATCTAGTTGGATATGTTAGATGTACAAAAGTACAAATTATGATTTTTTTCTGCTCATTTTTGTTGACCAAATATCTCAGAGTCAATATTTCCAAACAAGAAATGTTTTCTGTTAGCAGGAACCGAGATGTCACAGAGTCAGACTCAGGGAAGGCAGGATTTCTCTGAGGGAGCACCAAATATGTAATATGTTATTATTATTATTATTATTATTACGTATTAATTTATGCATTTTATCTTTTATTATTTGCGACATCTATTTATTTACTAAAATATCTATTTGTTAGCTGTGCTACTTTTGTACTAGTTGCTTCTAATCTAGTTTTAAAAATGTATATGTACAATAAAATGTATATGAATTTGATTAAAATTATCTCACTGAGTATTAAATAAAACTTAGCATCGTAATTTGCTTTTTATGTTTTATTTTAAACATTTACTTCATGAGATTTAAAATTGTAAATTATCATCATGAATAACTATAAAAATAAACAAAATGAAAAACAAAGATAAATTCTGGTGTTATGTTGTTTTTTTAATGTTTCTGTCTTTGGGGACTGAATCAGTTTTTGTTGCATCGCCCCCATGTGGTCAAATGAAGAAGTGTTACTTTAAATTTATGATTTCTCAGGGCTGGGATGTACTTTCTGTGTACGCTTGCACACAAGGCAACGTTCAGCTACATCTGTGTATATACATGTTGCAAACATTACAAGCATGCTGTGGAAAAAACATTTAGTACCAGAGGCCAAGGCTAGGGGGCGATATGCAGCACTAGCACTGAACTAGCAAAAAGCTGCACTTCAGTGATCTGTTCCTAAGTAGCCAAGTGTGTTTGTGTGCAAGAGGAAGGAATAATTATAAAAATGTCTGTGACTGCGAACAATGTAAGTCGCTCTGATCTCGTGTTCATACTTTTGGATGCGCGCCTCTAGCGTTCCTTCAGACACGCGACACATTACCTCATCGCGTCAACACGTGTGACATACCTGCCGAAGATGCACAGAGAACGCATAAACACCATGATATTCGCGCGAACGTGTCGCCAGCAGCAGCCTATCCCAGCCCTTAAACATTTATATCACACTAAATAACTTTAATTTGTATGTTTTTTATTTTTATTTTGACTACTTTTCTGCATTTCTTCTAAAAGAGCTTTGTCTTTCCCTTTTTCTAATGTTTTGCTTGTTTCAGTGATTTCAGTCAATATTTTTCTTGTCTGTGAGCTCAGCTGGTTTGACTCAGTTAAACATCTCAGAAAACTGCGACTCTCAGCCAAACATTAATTACCACTGAGATTATTGTTACTCTCAGCAGTTCAGCCTCCAAAATCTGAAAATAAAAAGCAACCGATTTGTAAAAAAAACTGTGCAGAATGAACCTTTAAAACATGAAACAGTTACTGTAGAAGTAAACATCCGTGTCTTCAGATTTAATATTATGAGTATAAACTGATTAATACACTGTAGAAACTAATTGACCCCTTTTTTTCTTTTGAATGACTGAACTTAAATGCCCGTAAAATATATCCACTTGCAGTTAATCAAAGCACGATCTTAAACAAGGTGCACTCTAACAACTGAAAATCGCTGTGATCTTCTCGCTGGAAGCTGGAGGAACTTCTTTAGTGGCGTATGGAGAGAGGTATGTGGAAGGAAGAGTGACAAGGGGTTGGTCAGACCATGCTGTGAAGTGACTCCATTTCCCAGGGGGCTTTGCAACAACAGCTCAGATAAGCCACTAGCCGCCTAGCCGATGGCATGGAGAGGGCAGAGACGAACTGGCCTGATGTCACAGGAGCTGACTGGCCCGGTTTGTGGAATCATGGTGGATGCGGTGGTGCAGGTGTTTGTTGATCGGATGACTCTGGTGCACAGGAGGATTGTGGGTAGATGAATATGTCAGAGAGTTGAACCCCCGAGAGTTGATTGTGATGCCTGTCGTTGGGAATGTGTGAAAGTGGATCAAACCCTAAGTGCCTTTAAAGCTGTTTCCCTGTCTAACATAACGCCAAGCCCTCTGAATATCTGAAGGGAAGCAGATATGCAGGTGCTGGTGGAACTTACCTCTGAACAGTGCATTTACTGCATTATCCAAAGAACCTCTCTTTACAAACAAACGCGTGAGGGCTTACTCCTTTGAGACTAAAGATGTTAATTTGCTTCAATGGTTTATTTTACCCATAACCATTTACAAATAAACAAAACCTTTACAGCTTTGTATGGTCACACATTTAGCATTCATTGGTCCATAAGCACTCCTCACGGCGACATGAAAACACTGGTCACGAGACGCCGATTGATTCCTAGCATCGGCGTCTCAAATGTTGCACTGACGTCACAAATGTACCATCCATTCTAACATTTTCATTGCAAATAAAAATAGTCACATGCAATGATTGAAAAAAATTACATTACCTCATGTCACATAGAAAGTAAGCGAAAAGTTCCATCATTTAGAAATACGTACTCTTCAGAGGTTTGTCTCTTTTTTTCTTGTTCTTTTTAAGTCCTAGACATTCTTTCAACAGCGTTGTTGGTCTCATTTGGGTTGTAAACATTAGTTACAGTGCCGAGCTTCATTCAGCTGGCTGAGTAGCATCTCTCAAGAGAATTGGTCAATCAATGCTATCAATCAACTGATCGAGAGGAAATTGGTCTGAGGTCAATCAAAGAATTTCTCATAAGGAGGACATGATCGTCTTTGGGCTCAGTTTGGGGCAACAGGACACCAGTGAGAGACTAAAACAGCAGATCTATATAAGACACCCTGAGTATCACAACTACTTCTCCTTCATCTGTTATCCCTTCTTCCTATCCTCTCTCTTCCTCTATCTGATCTTCTAAGGAGCGACCATAGTCAGGTGGGCGTGGCCTCGTCAGTTGAGGAAGATGGCTGGCTGGTAGGTTGGTTTGTTGTGGTGGAAGCCGGTTGCCATGCAACTGGCTCCTCTGTGGTTGGCATGGAAACAGGTTAAGGTGGATTCTGACCTGGTAAAGGTAGTATGCAGCACGTACAGTAGTATGAACAGTAAAATGTAAGAATGCAGCTCTGGGGAAAACAATCCTGAATTTGAAATGGTTTTAAATGAACAGAGCGGATGCACCGCGGGAAGATTAAAGGGCCAGTTCACCCAAATTATCCAAAGTTTCTCCATTTTAACTCATTTACTGGGAAGTTCAGAGCAACTTTTACACATCTGCCTCGCAGTTTTCTGTCCCCAATCCCGAGGAAACGCAATTAAATGTTTGTTGCACGACAACTACTTCTACTTTCGACAGAAAAAATAGTCCCAACAAAACTGTTGTTTGTGAAGTCTGTTTATCCAGAACAACTGGGACGCATTCTCCTTTACTGAAAGGTTCCAACTTATTTCTTTAAAGTGTAAATTTACATTGATGTGAGCAGATTCTCTTCTTACCTCCACGATTTCGAGCCAGAAAACAGACACAAATGTGTAAAAACCTTTAAAAAAGAAGCTACAACGCAAATGATTTTGAATAAACTGGCTCTTTCAGAGCCAAACAACTGGAGGTGCATCCGTCTTGAAGAATGAAGGGCTTTGTTTGAATGTAAAAGGTGACAAAACACCAGAAATTAGTAAAAGAAAGTTACGTGAATCCAACTTCCCATGAGTATTTATCCCCAGATCTGTCAGCATGTAACAGTAGATTGTGACAGTAGTATGTTATCGATGGAGAACATCACATGGGGCTGACGTGGTGTGCAGCAAAAGGATGGCGCAGGGGAGGAGACGGTAGTGGTGGACAGTGATTGGTTGATTTGGTTGGTCAGGTGACTGAAGGGGTTATGGACAGTCGTGTTGAGTCAGATCACATGATGAAGGTTTGCAGCTATAACGTCAGGAGGTTCCATCAGGAGGTATGGAAGCCTGACAGGTTTTAGCTTTAGGTGGACACTGGACAGAACACCCACCCCGAACCCGCCCTCTCACACACACACACACACACACGCATGCATCTACACACTGGCACATTTACAACATGCTTTCCCCCACTTTTGCATAGACACACACAGATTTGTTAACTTAATCCCACTCTTTCACACACACACACACACAGTCCCACCCCAGACTAGCGATGTGTTACTGTGATGATGCAGAGTGTGGTGGAAGGTGAAGAATAAGACAACGGAAGACAGGTGATGCTAAAATGAACATTTATAATGACTGCTGTTGCTGTCGCAAAATAAGAATCCTTAAAAAAAGACCTCATATATATTAGCACTAGATTGCCCACTTCACTGGTAATCCACAAGTCAAGAAACACAACTCACTAGGTTTTTTTTCTCTTTACAAACACAATGCTACAATTACATTAAATATTCAATAATCTTTAAGTCAGTTAATGAATGTTGTTAAAAGCAACCACTAAAATACTAAAAAAAAACAATAATAATATTAATTCACCTTTTTCCAGTCGTTCCCTTTTTCTTGTTGCGTTGTTATTTATCAATAGTATAATAAGAGTCTGAGAAATAAATAGCTCATGTGGTGTTCTCAGGACGATGGGGCAGGCAGCATAAATCAAGAGTGGAGCTGAGAGCGATGCAATGAAATGGTGAAGTCTAATCTCACGCCATCCCTTTAATACTTTCAAAATGTCCCAGATGTGGAGGCGAATCATGGAGATATGATGCAGGTTTGGTTCTGCAGGCAGCAGGAGGATTGAGCAGCACCTGCAAAGGGTTAATCATCTCTAATCTTACTACGTTCTGTAAACTAAGACTGTATTGCACAGTTAGCAGCTCAGCCTCCTCACTGAGAAACCCAGATGAGTTTCTGTGTTCTGGTTAAATCCACCTTCCTGGGTTTCTCTCCACCACAGAGGAGCTGAGTCCAGCTGTTTTCCACGATATGTCTCTAACACAACCAAGCAACGTTCCTTCAAAACTATATCTTGATGATAAAAAAGATACTAATGCCACTACAACTCACTGTTAGACTGTTAAAAACATCAACAAATGCACAGAAAGAAGCCAATGCTGAGGACAGCTTGGACTACTTGTCACGTTTAGGTTTTTTTGTTGTTTTTGTTTTGATGAGCACATATATCTAAAGAGTTTGCAAGCCAACATGGAAGCTAAACAGCGAATACAGCAGGTAAATCAACACTAATAACAGCACAGGGTAACACAGTAGAACAAGCATAGCCAATTATACAGGCAGAGCTAACTATCACAGAGGATGAGGAGTGTGATGATCATCTGCTGCCTCCACTAGTTTCTCTTTATGCTGCCGGCCCCTTTCTGCTCAACACTTCTCTCTTTACAGCTCAGCAAAACTCTGACAAAAATATTTACAATGAGAGAGAAAAAAAATGAAATCGTGGAGAAACAGTTGTTTAGTGTTTTATCTTTTTTTTGTTTGTCTGCATTTCCTTTTTTTAAAATATTTTTTCTTACTTTCACGTTTTTTTTCTTTTTAATCTTATATCTCAGAGAATTTTCCCCCAATGATAAGCAACAAACAAACAAACAAAAAAATCCAATCATATCAGCTAGCATTGCACAGTCTCAAGAGAGGTTTTTTTGGGGGATGGAATGGAGAGTTATCGTCCAAACAGTTGGATGAACACAGAAGGGGGGGAGGGGTAGGAGGAGTAGGAAGAAGGTCAATAAAGTTCATGAGGGGGGTGAAAGTTCAAAAAAGTTCAAGAAGACAGAGGATGGCTGCGCAGCTCCCCACGCCACTGCACGGGGGCGGTGCATGTATCGGCGTGCGTGGTTTGGATGTTAAACGACAACAGAAAAAAAAGGAAAAAAATCATCATTAGAAAAATGGAGTTTTTGAATCTTTCCCATCAAAAAAATCAAATGGAGCGAGATCGAAGGGAAAAGGGGGGTTACAGAGACAGAGAGAGAAGAGGTGGGAGTATAGAAAGAGAGGGAGGGGGGTGAGGAGAGTGAAAGGTGCCCCCAACACTATGGCACACAATCAATGAAGTCCCACAGGCTGAAGAAATGACAGAATTAGGAAAGCAGCTGGCATGAGGGCGTTTTTTTTTTTTTTCTTTTTTAAGGTGGAGAGGCAGGACAGTAGGTAGGTAGCCAACCTGCAGAAGGGTTAATCCTTGTCGGGGTTTAGCTCTGTGGGGGTGGTGAGGAGGAGGAGGAGGAGGAGGAGAAGGTGGTGGTGGTGGGAGGCAAAGGTGCTGTTCAGTTGAGGCGTCATGAGCGACATCATGTTATGAAGGCGGAGCATGCTGGCTTCATGGGTGCGTCCAGGATGGATGTCCGACACACAAGAACAACTCAAAGAAACGCTTGGAATGGTTGTTGTTGTTGTTGTTGTCATTTTTTTGTTTTTCCTCTCTGTTCTATTTTGGCACTCGAGAGAAGAGACTCGTGGGAGGCGGAGGAGGAAATATGTGTTTGGGTGAGAAGGAGAGAGAGAGGGTAGTGAAAGTGCAAAAAAGAGGGCATATGGAAGAGAGTGTGTGTTGTGTTTGTGTGTGTGTGTGTGGGGAGGGTAAACAGGCTACACACAGAAATGGCATTTTTGTTAAAACTGGTTTGGGTTAGATCATACAGTACAAATCAAAACCAGGAAAAGTAAAAGAACACAAACAGAGCGAGAGGAAGGAACGGAAAAACAGTGGTGTGACAAATGCAGTCTGCAGTTGCTGGTGCGTCAATGGGGGGGCCGAGTTCAGGAGTGGTGGGGACAGGTGGGTAAAAGGGGCGGGACAGGTGAGGGGTCCCATTATGTGTCTGGAAAGGTGTCGGGTGTGGGTGAGAGTGGGTTTGTGGAGGGAAAAAAAGATCTATGTTGAAGAGCCACACACCCACTGACAAGCAATGAGGTCACCTGGTGAGCAGGTTCAGGTGGACTGAGCATTCCTCTACAGGTAAAAAAAACCAAAACAAAACATGGAAACAAACTGCCTGCGTCGCAACAAAGACACCACGATCATCTAAAGCAGACAAACCAAAGAGGAGCATGCACGTCTACGACAACGCTGGAGGAACTCCTACAGTAAGGCTACGCAGCTACAGTAGTCAAGCACACTGACCCCCACCTCAGCTCGGCCTGCCGTGCACGGCATCAGCAGAAAGTTTAGTGCAAACATAGTGCAGTCAGAACAGAAAGTACTCTCTCATGAGGGGCTTTGGCTAAAACGAAACCAGAAAAACGGCTAAAATGTGGGACAGTGAAGCCAATAAAGCAGCACAACATTTGTGCTTTGAAACACACTGGCGATGCTCCTCGTCGCTTCCCTCGCTGGGATCACAGCCTTGGATTGCATATTAAGGGAGCGAAAACACAATCTGTCCCAAATTCTGCAGCAAGGCGCCCGAGGGAGTTCAACAGAGCAGCACACAGACGTGTGTGTGTATGTGTGTGTTGTTTTGGCGGGGAGTTTCAGCCTCTTTCATACACTCTTTTATAAATCTCTCCCGACTCGCTGAAATGCGGGACTTTAAGACGATCTGTGTCATGTGTGAGGTCAATAAGGTGCGTATCAGTGACAAGACAAACCAGAGCTGAGAGCGTGGGGGGGTTACAGAACACACAACATGGTTATACTGAGATCTTGGCGGTGCGTTGAGGGGTTAGTAAGATTACATAAACACACAGAAACACATGTAAGCTACGACTGAACGCCAGTGCTCAGAAGAGTGATATGCAAACTTATGAAAGTGTGAGTACATTCATGGACAATCTCTGTCTCTATCTGAGTTAAATCTTTTTTAAAAACTTTTTTCTTTTATATTTTTGTAGCTTAACAGCTGCTGAAACATTTTTATTCTGCGCTCGCTCGACGTGTAGCAAAAAAAAAAAAAAGGTTTGTTCAGGAGTTTTTGTTCGTCCGCAAAACACTTCTCCTGTTGTGAAGACAAAAAACCCCCAAACAGATCAAACATGAGGCCCACCTGGACCAGAACCACAGGGAAGCAGAGCTAAAAACAACCGCATGGATAAACAACCAACATGTGAACGCGTGTAAAACGATATCAAAATGCTTGGCATGCAAAAAGTTGTCTGAAAAATAAAGAACACACACTGCCTAATTTCTTTTTTGTTGTTGTTTGTTTCTTAACTATTTTTTGTCTACGCTTCACTTTGAAATCATGCAATATAGACGTGCAAAAAAGATAACATCTATTTCCACAAAATACATTTTCATTGTAACTATAAAAGGCTGTTTAAGAATGCTATCTAATCACATTTTAATTTAGCATTATAATGCTAACCTATCTTATATTGATTAGTCCGTAGCCCCAGAGTCATAGTGCTGTTGCATTCTGGGAGGTGAAGCTCCCAGAGGACTGGCTAACACTTGGCTAACATGGTTGTCCGTCCTCTTTAAACACACTGTTATTTACTGAGGTGCTTCGTCGGTTTGACGTCCTACTTCTTAAAAAGGTTCAGGGGAGTTCGCCCTTCCTACGAATGAAATTAGAAACATGGTTCATTTGGCACTTTTCACATTTTTATTAATATAAAAGTAGACTTCCTCTTACCTAATGCGGTTGAAATGAAAACATTTACAGTCTAACTGGTATTTTGGCACAGGTTTCACTTGCTCAGGTTAGAATTACACTATTCTTAACTTATCATCAGCTTAATCAGAGCGTTATTACACTGCCGCTTCAAACTAGCCTCTCCAGCTAAAAGGACAGATTTCGATATGTTTTAAATTTGTATTAATCAGTTATTATTAAATAGCAGCATCTTTCACAATTTTTTATTTAAAAATGAACACTCCTGTGAGCCTATCCAACATCTACGGATAAATCCAGAAGCTCCTACGGCAGACAGAGGATAAACGATAGGACAACACGATATGCCACTACATGTATTGCTTCCAATACTTGTCACATTTTATCTCAACCTCCTAACATTAAGGTAACTAAAATACTGGTTGCTGTCTAAAAGATAAGGTTTAAATAATGACATGAAAATGTCGTTCTGCTCCAACATCATGAAAGCTCAAGCACTTCTGCTTTTAAATATGCGGCACTGTGCTGTATGCATGCTTCTGGCTTCTCCAGAGCGAATACGGACATAAAAAAATGATTAATAATCTTCAATATCTGAATTTATACTAACTCAATAACTGTCCTGAACACAGTGAAATTTGCATTTTACAAACTATGTTTAAAACTATATATGATTAATAATTTATGATGATTTTAAGGACAGCGTTAATGTTACAAAGATCTCTATAAATTCAAAATTTGCTCCAGGAACCACGTTTTACTAGATTTCAATGAGTAAACACTTCTTCTAATTTGATTTATGTTTAAATTTAAAGTTGAAAAATCCAATTCAACATCTAACATTGAAAGCATACTGACATTATGTAACTAAACAAACCTGGAAACTTTAGTGAGAAGCATCCTGTATAAGTAACACCTGTTAATTATTAACACCTGTATTATTATCTACTAAAAACTTTAGATTTTCACACATATATGACAGAGTGGGGAAGAAACCTTCCAGATGATCCGTTTGACATGTGACTCATAAAGAGACTGAGTCAGAAAGTGAAACCAGAACCAAACGTATGTTCCTCAACTTCTAACAAATGTGTTTAAGAATAAAGTTGACTGTTTACTTTTTTTTTCTGTTGTGTGTGTTAGTGTGAGTTCAGTTTAGTGTGTGTGTTAATCTAAGCTCAGTTTTTTGTGTGTGTTAGTGTGAGTTCAGTTTAGTGTGTGTTAGTGTGAGTTCAGTTTAGTGTGTGTGTTAGTGTGAGTTCAG
>JBAMHX010000010.1:26484706-26516203 GCA_037177515.1 Pseudomugil tenellus
TAGTATTTAGTATATATAGTAGTGTAGTATATAGTATATATAGTAGTGTAGTATTTAGTATATATAGTAGTGTAGTAATTAGTATATATAGTTGTGTAGTATATAGTATATATAGTAGTGTAGTATTTCGTATATATAGTAGTGTCGTCCCTCGTCTCTCTCCTCATTTTGTCTTTCCCCCCCCCCATCACGTCCTGCTGCAGTACTGACCTTCGTTCACAGTCAAAGCAGGCAAATGGAAGCAAAGGAAAAAGCCCTCCACTGCAACCTGTTGCCCAACAAAACAAAACAAAAGGAGTTTTTTCCCAGAGCAGAACACCTGCAGGGGATTATGGGAACCCCTGCCGCACATCAGCCACCCAGCAATTAAACATAAGCATGTTTATGAGTTTTGCCTTCCCTCCCTTCACACGTAAAGAAAGCAGGACGGGGAGAGAAATTCATTACTTTCCTCTGCCCGTCCACACAGGGAAGAAGAAAAAAGAGGAGGATTGACTGCGAAAGAGAAAAAGAAGCTGTTTTATTTCTCTCTCGTGTTTGCTGCTCGGCGTTTGTGTGGCAGCAGCCTTGATGCGAAGGTTCTGCATTGCTTTGCTTGTTCTCTGCACTGCAGTCTTCTCCAAGGCACTGGGGGGAGGGAAGGGGGGGTTGCAAATTTACATAGAAATAGAAAAATTAGAGAGGTGTGCAGGGGGAGCTGATAACAAGAGCAAATTCAAAGCTACAGACGGCGTCACTATTCACTTCCTGCTGCTTCAGCTTGAGTATCAGAGAGTTATCTTCCCCCTCGAGGTTGTTTGTTTTCCACTCGTCTCTGTGGGATTAACTGCTGGGATTCTCTTTTTATTTCTCCTCCCGTTTGTCCGTTTATCTTTTCGGTGAAAGCATGAGTGGAAGTTGGTGGTTGGCTGGTATTGATTCGCTGGGAAGCGAACTCGGTTCAGCTGCGACCTGCCGTTCTGTGGAGATTAATGAGATCAGAGACGTGTCCACACTGTGTGAACACTGCATTTTATGGGGATTTTTGAGGATCTTCTCTTTTATGAAAAATGACTTAAGTACGTGTAGCTGAAATCATTCATCTACGATGGAAGAGAACGTTTTGCACTTTGTGTTTATCCTTAACGTCTGGATGTGTTCTGGTCCTTAATGGGCAAAAACTGTCAACCATCCAGTTATGATTGTAGTTGTGAGTTTGTTCTGCTTCCTGTGGACAAAGCATGTCGCTGGATTATTGATGTGACACAGCACCCCATAGTTATGAACGAACTAACTCTAAATTTAAGATAAATTGGTGACATTATTGACGATAAGCTGCTGTTCTACTAAACTTGTGCCCGCAGGACATTATTGTACCTGTTCTGTTAGCCATGCTGATTATTATCCCAATTAAAGCAAAAGCACACACATTTATTTACCCTTTGATCACAGAGACACCCCTCCCCCCCGCCCCCGCCCATTCAGACTAATTTAGATAAGACTTTATATGCGATGAAATTCAAATGTGTCCACTGCTCTAGAAGAACAAAATAAAAATAACATCACAGACCAGAGGCCTGTACTACGAAGCGTGATTAACTCAGCCGGTACTTATCTCCATTCTCTGGGTTGATTCAGCCAAACATTGAGGAACTGGGATAAGCTGTACTACGAAGCTGGTTATCAACTTGCTAACTCTATCCAGACCTTTCTACTTAAGATGAATATGCATTTAAACAAAAGAGCAGCATATTTTACCATGGAGGAGCAGAATATCATTCACCACATATACAAGGAATTTAAAGATATAATTTGAGTCAAAAGCAAAAGCACATCGTCTTCGTCAATAAACGGACATGTCACGCAAAAGACGAGACTGACAAAGCGAGTGAGATTTCAGTTCAAGAAAATTGAGCGCACGTGCTTCTGAAAGGGGAGGAGAAAACCTGCTGCCGACCAGGTTAGGTTCAGAGACACTGTTACCATAGTAACTGACTCCGAGTTACACTTAACCTTGTTTGTGAAAGGGGCTTGGGTTTACCCTGATACCCTGGGTTATTTAAACCCTCTTCCTGAAACCAAAAACCCTGAGTTGGCCCCATTTCAGAGTAAACTAACTAGTTTTCAGAAAACCTGCTTTGTGAAACAGATCTCTGCACAGCCAGTTCACTGATTATTGATCATATCCATCTGTCACCAATTCCCTCCGGTTATAACACTCATTCCCTGTCAGACTTCGTACTAGTTTCGGAGCATCGTCGCAGTTCCCTTCCCCGGTCTCGGCTCCTTTTCCTTGCCTACTGGATTCACCACTTGGACTGATTTATCGACCTGTCTGCTTCCTCAGCTCTGATTCCAGCCTGCCTCACTGCTTACGGCTCGGACGCGACTCTTGCCTGCTTTCTGGATCTTCCGTTCTGGCTCGTGTTATGAAATCATTGTAAACTTCCCTTCAGTCTCAGGGATCCTACATTAACTTTCCAACTGGCTTCGTTAAAAATGTGCTAATAAGCGGCACAAAAATTTACAGCTGGAAAATGAATCATGCTGTGTAATATTAAAGCATTTATTTTGCAAAAGTTTTCTGCTTATTGTGATTTGCAATTCCCAGTAAAATATTTTTTCATATAATTTGCGTTATAGAGTCTGTGTCTTAAGTTTGCATCAGGAAATGTTCCTGCAGAGCTTTGTGGATGCTTCACCATGTCAGGTCATTTGTTTTGCTGTACGGAGACGAGCAGGGTGGGGGTGCACGGGGGGACGAGGGGTAAAATAAAGAAGTGACAAGCAGCTGGGAGCCAGAGAAGGAACAGAAAAGACCCTTTCATCCTCCGCTCTCTGCTCTCACACGGTGTCGGTGCAGAGGTAGGAGGATAAACAGCGACGTCTGAATCCCTCCCGGTGCTAATGATCACATCGAGCATCTTTATATCCAACCGTCTCTCTGCTAATGAGGCTCTCCATTCGCCTCCACTCCTCCGTTTTCTTTCCTCTTCTTTTTGTCTTTTCTATGTTTTTTGCTTTTTTTGTGTTTTTTTTTTCAATCTTATTTTTATCGATTTATTAATATTTTACCTTTTAGATTTTTCTTTTCAAACGTATCCTCTAAGTCTTGCCTCATCTGGTAGCCTGTAAAGTTTTACGGCTGCAATTTTCCAGTGCATTTCCACCGGATAATTCGTTCCTCGGTTCAATAACCTCTCTTTACAAGGTCAACAACACACACGCAAACACACACACACAAACCCAGGCATCGCTGTAACAATTTGAGGGGCATTTTCATATCAAATCATCCACTTCACCCTGCTTTTATTTAGCCGATGCGGCTCTAATGGGCGGACCATTACCCACAATCCTACGCTCCAGCACCTTTCTGCAGAGCTGTCACAAAGAAGATTACGTGGCGTCTGGCGGGAAGCAGGAAATCGCTCCTACAGAGAAGAATCTTTCATATTTTTCTCTTTCGGCTCCTCACATGTACGAATTTTCACCCTATTATTGCTCTTTTGTTCTCTTCTTTTTCATTTATGCTTTATCTCTGTCTGGTGAAACGTTTACGCCGAGGGGAGAGGAGGATCTGGCATCCATCCCAGTGCTGACGAGAAGGTCCTGCTGCTGCTGGGCCGAGGTGAAAGGTCAAAGCCAATCTCCTCCTCATGAATACGCTCTGCCACATAATGCCGAGGAGCCGCGGTGGGAAGTGTTGACTTCAGCAAGGATGCTGGCTTAGCAGATAAGTCGAAATCAATGTCAGCAGCAGAGCGTTGCACCATTTCATGCACCAACAACTTGCAGCAAGTTCAGTTTGTCTGTTGGATGATCGTGAAGGTCAAAAACAGTAAAGTTGCTAAGAGTTCACATTAGAAGTCAAACGTGTTTAAGCGTGGCAGACGGAAAGCAGCAGCAGTTTGTGGCGCTTTTGAGTTCCGGCCTCTTCTAGTCCCACCAACCTGGTCCGACTTTACACAAACAGCATTTTACCAGTTTGTGGAGAAAGATCCAGCTCAACCATCTCACAGCTGTGGAAGAAATGCCTGTAAAATGCAGAGACGGCATTTTGATGGCTTTTCTGCTCATCCTGCTGCAGCATAAGTCTGACACAGACCCGCATGTCTTATCTGCCTCTTTACTAAACCTGACAGGAAGTAAGCCTTCACCAGGAGACCGCTGATTTCTGCATTCTAAATGGGATTTAAGAGATGGGGAAGATTAGGCAAATTGGTCCTCCGACTTGCTGCTGGACGTCTGTCTGAGGAGCAGGTCTGAGCTTCTTCACAGAGCAGTGATGCAACATGAAGTAGGAACGTACTTCAGCTGCAGTCTGTGGAGACTTCCTGCAGGCTTGTGTTCACATGATGCTTTTATTTATCTCTGACTGGCTGATGTTCTTCCGACTTTTATGTAAAAGCTGCTTGAAAGGAAAAAGGGATCAGAGAGACGAATTGGGAATCTAACCTGAACAGCGGCATCTGTTTGTACACTTTCTCTTTTCAGTAACTAAATGGTTTTTATTTAAGTGTCCCGTAAGTCAACAAGTAAACAAACACCTTCTTCTGTACCTTGTTCCTTTCATATGGCGCTGGGGCTCCGTGAGGGAGTGTGCCCTGTCTAGGCTACCCCACAAAGGTGGGACAAAAGCCTGGGTATACAGATAGATGATCGCCTCCTACTCCTACTCCCCTCCGTCATGGTTACTGCAGAGGTTGAAGTAGTTTCATTTTTTATTTATTTTTTTAAATAAATTTGAAAAAAGTTAGAGGAGTTTCTGCATTTTCATCTGGTTGGAAATATTACATTAAAAGACAATAAACTATTTTTCCCGTCTTTATACTTTTCCTTTAATAAAAAGTTATTTCTTAAAAAAGAGACCTGAAGTATATTTGATGAAACACCTAAAATGTCTCACATTTAATTTGAGAATTTGACTTTTTTCGTTATTTTAATAAAAACCCTTCATGAAACTATACAGCTGTAAATGCGTATTAAGGGTTGTTTGGCTGTTTCCGCAGGGGGATCCTGGAGTGCTGTTTTGTTTACAAGTGTGTTTTCATGTTTCTGCTTCTGACAGCAGCAGTAAGCAGAGATGTTGCTGAGATCATGAGGCACAAAGAGTTCAGATGATGCTTTTCGACTGTGGCTTCACTCAGTAAAAGTTTTCTCTGAAATTTCCAGAGACGTCGCAGCTTCTTGCTTGTTTTCAGACCGCTTCAACTAAAAAGTTCCTTCAGCTTAATGGTTGCACTTTTATCAGAGTCTGTGAAAGTTTGCAAATGTTCTTTTAAACTCCAAACAAGCAAAAGTGAGTCTGCGATGATCTAAATGTGACTCTCCACCAGCTCAGCTCCACCTAAACCTGATATTAATTCCCTGCTTTGGACTAGAATCTAACGGCGAGCTGTATCCACGTTCCGTCCAGGTCACTCGGATGTATGTCAGCATCTCTTGATGTACGCGCAGCGAGATGCGAGGCTGTGCAGACACACACATACAGTACCTGCCACATGCAGCTTTGAGCTGCAGCTGATAGTTTAGCAAAAAAATCTGCATATCAACTAAATGAAGAACCAAAAAATACATGCCTGCACCGTGACACCTCTGTGCACATGTGCACGTACACACAAACACACGGCGTGAAGGGAGGACGGCGGAACAACTGTTGAGGCTGCTGGAGTCTGAACTTTGAAGTCTTAAGCGGGGGACTTTAGCTTAATCTGCCTCCCACTGATCCACAGGCTTAGTCGCCCCTCTCTCTCTCCCACTATGCCTCTACCTCGCTCGCTCTCTGTGTCATCCTTCATTTTCCATCTCTCTATCCGTCTTTCTCCCTCCATTCTCGGGCTTATCCCGGAGCACAGAATCCCCCGCGAAGGTTAAAAATAACAGAATGACAGAAGAGTGGCGCTACAATGACATACAGAGAGGGAACACAGTGTTAACACTGACACACACAAACTCTCACACACTCTGCTTATAACATTTCTTGTCTTTCACAAAGATCTCTTTGACTATATGATAAATATTTGAGATCATTCTGGCAAGTTTTTTGAAAATGTTCTTCCTTTCAGAACAAAATATTATTATTAAACATCTAAATCCAAACAGCTTTTCATCAAGTTTATTAAAAACCATCATTGAATTACAATATTTAGCTATTTATTTCCTCTGCCTGTCATTATTCACCTCAATATTTGCACTAGACAAGAATTTGAAACACAAATGAGAATTTTATTTTGGTAAATATTATGAATAAACTGCTGTTGTGATAAAAAAGGAGTTTCAAGTTCTTCATGGTCTGACACAAAGTAAGCCAGAATCCACTTTCTCCACATGCATGGCAAACTTCCTGCTTAGGGTACAAAAACAGGAAGTAGGAAACAGGTGTCCATGCTAGAGGTGAAAGGTTACAGGAAACGGCCACAGGAAGTGGCAGTCAAAGGAAACTCCCCGGAGTTGGTGGATGTTCACTGCTGTTGCCATGGAAGCGCTGCTGCAAATCTGCGTCTGACCAAAAATAGCCTGAGAATGATAGTAGAACCGAAGCAGATGCAGTGCTTAGAGTGTGAAGGTCTGCAGGAAGCTTTTACAGAACAATCTATCGTATAGAGGAGGCACCGCCACACCCACCACCGTCGCATGGGGAGTTCCTTCAACTGGATCCACCACAAACTCCAGCAGAGAAACAGGAAGTCGGAACTCTTGAGATACGAGAGGATTTAGATATTTAATAAAACAACAGATGCTCATTATTGCTCAACCAAAACATAAATAAATACAAATTAATGAAATGCAAAAGGAAGAAAACCAAATTAAATTATTTAGAACATTTTAAATAATGTACAAAATTAAATAACTAAATAATAAACAAATAACAGTGAAATAAATTATTAAATAATCAAATTAAAAAACGATTTAAAAAAGAATAAATTAAAAGTGTATCCGCTTGTGTATTATTTGGTATGATCATGTTTCTGTCTTATTGTTCCATAATTTCATGTATCTTTGACTCTTTTCAGCCTCATGTTGTACCAAACGCAGATATTTTGGTGCGTTGTTGAGATTTTATTGGATTTTCAATTTCATCGCATGTTTTTCTTTGTAAATTTCATGTAAATTGTTCAGAGCTTCAGTTACCCTGAAAATTTTGAAATAATTAAGATTCATTTTAAATCCCATTAAACTCTAGAGCTACAGTGTAAAACTTGGTGGTGATTTATTTCACGTTATTAAATGGAGAAACAAAAGCAAACGTCGAACAATATGAGTCATAAAACTCTTCAGTAAATTCTCCTCATCCACGCGTCATGTCAGACCTCATTAGAAGCAGCAGAGGAATTTATTTAGCTCATAAATCATCTTCTCCTCTGGTCCGCTGTCCTGTTTGGTGGCCTTGAAGCGTGGCGCGTCACTTCTCTGCTTTTCTTTCAGCAGCTGCTTCTTCCGGTGAAGCTGCAGCTGTTGGCTAACAAGCGTTTGTTCAGCCTGCCGGGCTCGAGTTTCCAATTCTGTTTGTCCTCTCATCTCCGCATATCTTTATGTCATCATCCTCCACACGTTCTGTTTCTTCCTCAATCTATTGCCTTTTCTCGTCTCCTCCTTATGAACAAGCTTTAAACACATCTTGTCTTTTTGTTCCTATTCCTCCCTCCTCCGGTCCTGTGGGTCAACCAGGGATTCGGGCAAAACAAGCTGCAACAGCCGTGCTCTTGACAGAAAGGAGAAGATGACATTTTAACCACAGCTGGAACATTCAGCGTCTGCAGGACAGCGATTCAGCCTAATGCAGATGCTGAAAGACGACGTGAACATTAACGTGCATTCATCCCATCAAAGTGGAGTTGTGTTGTTTCGCTGAAGTTACAATAACAGCTGCGATCTACTCAGAATTCCTCAGTCCAACCCAATGCATGTTTGGCTTTGTTCCGTTGCTATGGCAACTCCAAAGAGGAAAACTCAACAACAATGGGGCTCCACAATTAATCGTTAAAAAATCGTGATCTCAATTCAGACTTGTAAAGTATGCGATCTAATTTTCAAATGCCAACAACTTTTTTAAAAAAGGCCACGATTCTAGCGCATTTTAAAAAAGGGACATCATCTGCATAAAAACAAGCGCTGCCTCTTTCTCTCAACAAATGAATAGCGGAAAATTATTCAGAGGTTTTGTAGGTAAAAGAAGAGAAAAGTGACATTTATGGTTTTTATATTTATTGTCAGCTGTTCCGAAGTTGATGTTCCGGTGATTTGTGCAATAAATATTTATTTAAAAAAATCGTGAGAGAATCGTGAGTTGCCAAGAAATTGTGAGAATTCTTGGCCAAAAAATAAATTTCTCATTTTAACCAGAATTGTGCAGCTCTTTTAATTACGCATGATGAAATCTGTTTCTGTTTCACCAGTTCTGGTGTGCAATACTTTTATTAGTCCCCATACAACCTGAATGTTTTTCTGAAGCTCTGAGCTTTAAAAAAAAGAACATCCATTCATCATCTGTACCGCTTATTCCAGCGATCACTGGGTGAGAGGAAAGGTACACCCAGGACAGGTCGCCAGTCCATCACAGGGCAACACAGAGAGACAGACAAGCAGATGCAGAAACATTCACTCCTAAGGACAACTTTAAATGACAACATGTCTTTGGATGATGGGAGAAAGCCAGACTACCTGGAGAGACTCCGCGCTAACATGAAAACTCTGCACAGAGAGGTCGCTGTCTGAGTCGAGGCTCGAACCTTCTCGCTATGAGGCTGCAGTGCTAACCACTACACCACCGCGCACCCCATTAAAATGCACCAGCAGAAGAAACAGCACTGAGGAGGAGTTATTAGTGAAGTTACAGCAGAAGCTTTAACATCTTATGGCAATATGATCCTCCCTTGGAAAGGGAAAAAAATGTTTGCTGGATTAAAACAATGTTTCAGGTGGTGGTCTCATGTAGTTTAAATGAACCATATGGGACCAGTCGGTACCCATAAAGCCCATGTAACCCATAAGGACCCCACATGGAGATCCTGCTTGGCATTCGGGCCTGCATGGGTTCTGTGCAACCAAACTCAGACTCCAGTTGAAACCCAGTCAGTTCCAGCTTGAAGCCCATTTGCGGTCCCAGAGGGCCGCTGTGCTGCAGATTTTCCATGTACCCCTGTTCCAACACACCTGACTTAAATTAACCATCGAACAGCCGATGACGTCCTGCACAGTGACTGATTCATTTCAGTCTGTTGGAGCGGGTATCCACGCGACAACCTGCAGACAAAGCCTTATCGGCAGCCCAGATTTAACCCTTATGGGCCCCACGTGGACAAGCTTTCTGTGTTCTGGTTTCATTATGAGGAGTTTTTTTTTAACCTGGTCCTGGCCTTGATCCAAAAGAAGCCATTAAATTGTCCGTTTCCCAGTAAGTAAGTCAGAAAATGGTTCCTGGTTTGTGTTGCAGTAAGAGGAGGTGATGAAAACAGTTCAGGCGGAGTGTTTTCACTTTATGTGATGAACACCCAACAGTCACCATGATGCTGAAACCTTTCATAAAGGTTAAAAACCTGAGGACTGACCCAGTAAAGCCTAGTTAAACACAATCAGAAACAAGTTTTCTGCTCTGATCTTTTGCACCAGAATCATTTTAACATGCTGCATAATAAACTGAAGTTTATTTAGTTTACAATTTGTTAAAAGAGGCAAATAAAAACTTCCTATTAAAAAAAATTATCCACATCTTTGGGGTCGTTGGAGTTAAAAGGGTTAAATTAGCAGCAGGCATTTGATGTTTCGCTTCTGAGCCATTTGTTTTATTGACCTGGTCAAAGTTGGGTGTGTTTTGGTCTGATGAGTCTGATTACTCATCCACAACATTTTGAAGACTTCATTGTCCAGCAGCTCTACGGTAGTTATTTTAGTGTGTGAACATGTGTGCATCTGTGTCATCAAATGCTACACAAACTCAGTTACTTGCCTATCTGACATGGTATAAATAGCCCGAAGAGCAACAGGGGGATTCACCCTCTATTATAAGAGTCTAAATATCAGCAGCTATTAGCCTGGCTGTCTCCCCACGGCTGCTCCAATCATCCAAAACGGGATTACTCAGCTGTCCTTCAGCCTCAGGCTCAAACAATCATCATGTGCATCAGCAAAGTGATGCTGCTGTGTACAAACACTGCTTTTTTTTCTACAGAAGAAACATGTTTTACTTTGGTTAAATGAATAATTTATTTGCAACTCTGAAAGCAGAGAACCAGGGGTCAGTCTGTAGTAACAAAACTCGCCCACCAGCACATTAATTAACACATCGTGTTCCACTCATGTAACCTGCACAAACACCCTGAAAACTGAGTAATGTAAAATTTTTCAGCTCTGAACATTTTTCAGCTCTGAACTGGTTGCTTGGCAACAACAACCAGCGGCGAGGCCTGACCTCTGCCCCGTTTTTCCCTGAACTGCAGCTCACGCTCAGGCTTCTTTACGGGATTGAGTGCTAATTACTCATAGCGATGCACAGAAATATGATCACCACCATCTTTGATGTTTAATATTATGCGATAAGACAAACTACGTGTTTCTCTGTGACGCAGGAGGACGCTGAACATGTTGCAGTTGTCTGTGATGGACGGGCGACTTGTCCAGGGTGTTTCCCCTGCCTCTTGCCTGGCTGTTGCTACTTCTATGCAACTTTATACTCCATTCCTTATCCTTTAATTCAGGAAACTAATCATTCATCTTCACTATATTTTATTTATGTGAAACCGTAAAAAAATTATCAAACATATTTTCATATAATCTTTAAACTTTTTCATGGAACCTATGGGAAAAATGTCTTAGCAATAGAAAGATACAAGGAGCTCCTCTAACTGGAACAAAGATGCTGTCATGTGTTTGTAGAGTTATTAGATCTTATTTTGGCTTCAAACAGCTTCCAAACAGAGTCTTTTCGTGGTTTGTTTTCATGTTCATGCTTTCTAACCTGATGAGTAAGGGAGATACTTGAATCAGCAAACTTATCATGCCCTAAATCTGATGCTCATTAACACCTTCTGCAACGCTAGCTGCTAGCTAGCTGCTAGCTTCCTGCCATGTGTTTTGTTACTTATTTGCCACCAGGACACTTTGGGGGGGTGGACTTCTGGTATGTTCCTGCTTCACTTTTCAGCTGCATTTCTAATATTTAATTATTGTGAAAAAATAATTGTATTTGAACATTTACTCTGAATAGAATCAGCAAGTGTTGCATCCCGATGTATCGAGTGAATCTGCCAAGTCGGACCGTTTAGAAATATCAATCCCACACCTACAGAATGTATCACATTTTCTTTTTAAGCCTAGGAACAGGGCATAGGACATAAATATTTTTTTAGACAATCATCTTTAAGTAAATGCAGAATCTTTCTTGAAGCTTTTTATTCTCTTTGAAAGCTTTCAGATATTTAAAAAGAAGCTTTGGGTCATAAAAGGCCTGAATGTCAAGGAAAGGATGTTTGGGCTTGTGTGTGTGTGTGTGTGTGTTTGTTTGTTTGTGTGAGCGTTGGTTTGTGTCTAAACCATTCAGAAAGTGGTGTCCTCAAATGGCAGGGTTTCAAACTTGCGTCCCCAAAAATAGCTTAAGTGAGTATGTGTGTGTGTTTGTGTGAGCGCATCTCATTTTCTCTTTTATTTTACTTTTTTCTTTTAGATCATTTTAACCCTCTGAGCTTATCGACCCACCATTAACTGCATCCACAAGGTCTGTTTGAGTAAAACAAGATGGCACGAAGCACAAATGTAAAAAAATGTTTCAGGCTTGACAAGAAAGAAACACTTTCAGGATAAAATTATTTAAAAATGATGCATCTGTAGCTAATTGCACAATATGCAAACGTTGTGTCTAATCTAAATAAGTGAAATGTTTCTGATTTTCATAGTTTGGCCTCATTTGTTCCCCTAATTTATCAAATATAGAACAAAATAACTCATGCATCATTATAATGATAATAAAAAGGATAATAATGAATAAAACCCTGAACATAAACTATTCAACACCTTTATTTTACCTATTTAAGAGCAGCTATATATAAGTTTATAAAAAGCTTTTTAATCCCCCAAAAAATCATCTTTATATTTGTTGTCATTTAGCAAAAGATTACTATCATCTCAGCATTTTCTCCAACATTTGGTCAATTTTTTTGGTTAATAAACATTAACAGTTGGGTTATTTTACTTTTCCAGTCAAACGTCTACAACTGATAACTAATTATTTTGCTGTCTTTCTGTTTTTGTGGAGCCATTGATATTAAATATGCTGAAAACTTTGTTCAGAACCGCACAGTGTACTTGTGTACTCTGCAGAAACTACAGCGTCTGCAGGGATTTAATGTGTGTGCTTGTGCACATGAGTTTGATAATTATAATTATTCAAAACTAAAAAGTGGGTAGCACTCGTCTGCCTCCGACTGAGGATGGGAAATCGCTTGCACCACGGGGAAAATGCACGTAACACTAATGCAACACTCACACAGAGAGACTACGGGGAAAAAAAAATAATTACTTTTTCACACTCCAGCTCTTCTCATCAGCTTTTCCCCCGTTTGCATTATATTCCATTTACTTTTTCTTTAAGTGTGGTTTAAGGTTAGTTTAATGATGTCCGATGGTTTCTTTTAAAGCGGGTGTGTGCCAGTCGCTGCCTGGCAGGTCTGAACAGTCAATAAATGGAAACAATGCCAGGTCCGAATAATCAATATTTCAGCCGTCATAAAGGGAAAACAATGATTATCGCTTAAACAGGTTGGGATCATAATCAATCGCCAAGCTAATTGTCCTCAATTACACAGCTGGTGCTCGCTGTGCGATCAAAATGACTGTGTCTGAACAGCTGCAACAGCTGTTAAAGCACAAAGTTTGGGCTGTTGCCATGACAACTACTGCATATCCTGGAAAAAGTAGGAGGTACCTGCTTTTTGAATATTTATATAGTTTTTTTAATATTTCATTTTTGAATCATTTTTAAAAATATGTTTTCATCTGCTTCGTGCAGCAAATTAAATAAAGATTAAAATGTATTTTCATTTTAACCAGACTGAACTGATAACGTTTCCATGGAGACAAGAGTCCAAGTTTATACAACCCATTAAATTTTCCACCAAATTTAAAGCTGTTTGCTTTGATTTTGGTTGAATATTTTAGAATTTATTCAAACAACTTATTTGATCTTTAATAAAATTACTGAGACTTTACAGAATCTTTTATTTTTAAGCAAAACCTTTTAAATATAACATTTTTTAGATCAAAGATAAGTATGAAGTCTCGATTAAAAACATCCGTTTTATGAGATAATACTTAATTTATAATACATTAAATCCAAAATAAAAGACTTTGATGAAAAGATTATTTTATTTAGTAAAAGAATATTTAAAAATGTATTAAAGTAATAACTTTTCGATGCATTATGATGTGTTTAATTTTTTTCATTGCTGCACATTGTTTCCTCTGTCATTGGAAACAAGCTGTCAGATAATTAAAACATCCCTTTTTAATTAGAACTAATTTAAGAGTCAGTTTTAATTTTCTTTAATTTCCATGTAAGTGACAAAGATAAACTTGAGAATACTTTAGTTTTATACTTTTTGAAACATCATACATGTGATCACATTACAAATGTGTATTGTCCAAATCTGCATTACAATGCACCACAAATAAATTCAATATTCTTACTAAATTCAACTTAGTTACATTTGTAGCATCACAATAGAAACTCAGTTTTCACATTTTTTAAAAAAAATTAAATGAAACTCAAAGCAGTTTTTTCTAGAGAAATTCTGAGAAATTATTATTTCTGTGGTTAAAATAATGTAAAGTGAAAAAAAGTCTTACAGAATTTATTTTTAATTTGGGTACAACCACAATAAACCAAATAAATCTATTCCCAGCAGTGCACATGTGAAACCTGATTGCAGTCCACAGTGTATTTGAGAAAAAATATGTTGCTGTATATTATCATAACATAAATTATGTATTTTTTTATGTGTTGTATATTTTCTGAAACTCCACATAACCCATTACAGCTGATAAATGTGCCTCTCTGAGAAAAAGTAAACTTGCAGAAACATTTATTCTATTTTGACATCTGCCCCCAAGTTTTATGTTTCCATCAGTTCCAATCAGAGCAAAATCATATGTTGCGGAACTTTCACTGTTTAATTTATCTCACAAGTCATATGTTAACATTTGTGAGCATTAGTTAGCAGATGTTAGCAGATGCTAGAATGTAAGTACAACACTGAGCTATAGATGATGAGGAATTCTAAGCAATTTGTCTGATTTGTGTTTTGTTTTTTTTGTTTTTTTGGAAAAAAGATTCATGATGAGAGAGCGATTTAAAAAGAAACATTTATCAGAAGCAGCAACAAACACTTTCACAACTTACTGTTCTGTCAACGCCCGTGTTTTTAATAGTTTAATCAGGCTGAAAAGACGATGACTCCTGAAGGAGAGTTTATTAAGTGAGAGTTGCTTTAACTTCCTCCCTGAGTGGCAAACTGTTTCCTGTTGGATTTTACTTTTCTGGCATGGTGTGTGTGTGTGTGTGTGTGTGTGTGTATGTGTGTGTTGGAATCAGCCTGTAGTTCATGTGACATGTGCAGTTTACATGTTTACACCTCAAACACGACATTCTGTCTCGCTTAATCTCATCTTCCTCCCAGTCATCTGGCCTCACTTTCCTCATATTTCCCTCCATTCTTCTCCATCTTTTTGTCATCTTTGTTTTTATTTTGTGCTCCATTCATTATTACTGAGACAGAAACTCACAACTCCGCCACAGACGCAGTTGGTCATTCCCAAAGCAAAACACAGACACAGACACGTGCAGACACACAGTAGAAGAAGAGACAAACCTGTTTGACCCGGTCCGGGTTGACGGTGGTCTGCGGCTGCAGGATGCTGACCGGCTCTGACTTCTGGGTGCTCTGAGGCATCTCTCTCACCTTCTCGGCGATGAAGTCATGGACGCCATTCAGCGCCTCCACCGTCCCCTGGATCAGACACACCCGCTCTGTTGTGCCTGAACACACACACACAAGCAGGTGAAGTAGGTCAGAGGAGATGCAAAAGGAGAATCGGAGAATAAAAACATCCCTGTGAGGAGGATGGAGTTGCTGTGCATGTATGTAAAGCAGGGTGGCAGCAGTGCATCACAGCTCAGCTCTACAGCCACAAATGAACAAAAGAAGAAGAAATCTATTCATTTTATGTCTGTTTCTGTTTTATTTTTAACAGTCAGGACAGATTTTGTAAGCAGAGACTTTTTCGCACATGTTCATCAGATAAAAATAAACCTTTATTGTTGCTTTGGAGGTCAATGTTGGGGTCGTCTTTGCACCTCCGGACATAAACATTCAAACAGGAGCTTTCAGTCAGCGCCAGACAAATGCACATCTGTAGCAGCTGCAAAAAAACTTGGGATCAGGTGTCCCAGGAGCAACATGCTGGATAACTGAAGTTCAACTCGCTGCACATCTTCATCATCATAAGAAGCTGAAGCAGAGTCAGCTGTTACAAACTCTCACTGAGATGACACATAAACATAAAAAATACACTGATGATGACAAAATACACGTTACTCTGGACTAAAATGCAACAGAGTGAAAACACTGAGGGTCATATCACACGTTCTGCAAACACGTTGAAGATGATTTTCCCTCCACTGTTTCAGCATAAACAGCAAAACCTGGTCAGTTTAGTTGGTTTAGATTTTCTTATCTGACGTTTGTTTGATCAGCAGCAATGAAAATAAATTAAAATATTATTAATTGTTGCTTGAAATATTCGTGTGAGAAGCAGATTTTTCTTCTTTATGCTGCTTTTTATTTAAGGGATTGTTTTGTTCAGTAAAGAATGAAACAAATACAATAAATGAGTTGAACTTGGTTCTACCGAGGAGAGAAGAAACTGTTTTAGCTTAGAGCTGCAAAAGTGATTAGCTTTAGCAGAAAAAAGCATTTCAGCTGTTTTCTCACAACAATTCGTCTCCATTCATCATCTTTCAGCTGCAAATAAACAAACAGCTTCAGAAACTTTCCAAAATCCTGATAAGGTCACAAAAAATTCATGACGGACTCAGAATGTAATAAAAGCGTATTTGTTCCGTTTATCACCCTGCAGGTCAGTAAATGTGTTTGCAGTTGGACTCGACGTGCAACCTCACGGCTGCGTGAACAACTTGACTTTTCATGAAAATGTGATACAGAGAGCAGAGTCACCGTCAGGCAGAGAGAATCTAGGCCAAAGCAAAGCCTCTCAGTCCATCTTCCTAATAACACAGAGAGTAAATCTCCATCACTCTCTCACCCAGTTGTCTCTCTCTTCCTTCCCCCTTTTATCTTACTCCTCTTCCTCTCCTCCTCTCTCTTGGTTCCAGTATTTTACTGGGATCTGGTTTTATCTCAGCCCAACATTGTATGGGTTAGTGCCTCCCCCATCCCCGCTTGGACTGGCTCGCTTTGGTCCGGCTCAGTTCTCCGTGGCTGCAGGGATTAAAAACCTCTCTATGTGTATAAGGGAGGGGCGACTGAAGGCATACAGCAGCGAGATGAGCTGGACATGGCTATTTATACGCCGTGTGGCATCTGAGTTTAGAAACAAAGCAAACAGACATGTTGAAAAGGAGAAACATGCAGCGGAAGGGAGCAGGACCAGCTCTGGGTCAAGACTAAAAATAAAAGCGACAGCTTAGTTGCTGTTAGCAGGAAATGGCTACCTGGCCATGCCAGGCATTCGTGAAGCCTGTTAGCGTTACAGTCATATTAATGGCCATTCCTATTTTTACAGGCTGCTGACAGCAGTAACAAACAGTCTTTGTTGACAGCCGCTGAATGCTTCAGTTTGGTCGAGTGAGCCTGACGACAAGCTTGCAAATCACGTAAGCAGGACACGAGAATTAGCTGTCAGACGTTAGCCGCATGCTAACGCTCCTTTCTGGACCTTTTTATTCAGCATTTTGTGGGCAGACGGGATTTAACCAGCAAAGTGTGTGTGTGTGCGTGTGTGTGTGTGGATACTGAGGAAACTGGGCCTTGCCTCTCCCTGACAGCTGGTGCCCTCTGGGTAATCTGAATGCGACCAATCAGCAGCAAGGATTAGCAGGCCATTGTCTTGGCATGAGAGAGTGACTGTTGGTTTGTTTTTATGTGTGGTTTGTGATTGTGTGTGTGTGTGTTTGAGGCAGAAAAGGCCACTCTGTCACTGAAAATCACGCAGGAGCTTCAGCACAGCTGGGCCCCGACAACAAAGGCCTGCTTCATGTCATTACTGAATATTTGCTCATATTCATCAGTGAGTCTGCACACAATGCAAGACAGCTTTTTGCTTTTCAGAATGGAGGTTTCCTGCATCAGAGATGCTTACTGGAGCAACGACAGAGCAGCGTGAGCCCTGCTGCATAATGCTCGGTCAATGAGGAACAACTCAAATCAATCCAGCAAGTTTCAACGGCTGAAAACTTTAATTTTTTGTGGGGTTTTTTTCCCCCTTTTTACTGCAAAACAGTAGGTTTATTTACCCCATTTTAACCAGTTGCAAAGGGGAAGAGTTCTCCACCTGATATGACATGTTAGACTCGTTTTCACAGATCTGATATCTAATTAGCACTGTGTAAAAAACGCATCCAGATTTGTGAAATGCAGAAGTGAGACTTAATTTATAAACAAGGCCTATGCCGGCGGAAGCAACGGTTTAGGGGGGATATCCCACAAAGCCCCCAATCCCTATATTCCCCAATCCTCGACTAGACAGTATACAATAATTGAAAGATGCACATGTTTAGTCACAAAGCTCCTCTTGGTGCGGAAACTTTAAACCAGCCCAGTATGACGTCAGGTCAGGATGCATCCTGAGGTCATGACCTTTTAATTGCACTTGATTTGAGGTCAATGAGAGAAATAGTTTCAGATATAGCCAAAAATCAGATTTTTAATGCATAAAGCGCCACCTGATGAGGAAATCATAAATCCCAAAATGCTGAAATTCAATGCAGGTCGACCGCTTGGGGACCTAAACATATACACCGAGTATTAAATTCTAATTGTGAAAACTGTTTGAGTTATTGCACTTACATGAAGGAATGCGGTGGTGGCGGTCATGATGAAACCATTATGTCCCCGACACTGTTCGGGGATATTGTTTGTTTTTGGGAGTTGTTTTGTTTTTGCAACCCAGACCACATCAGACCAGGTCCTGTTGAATATAATAATAAAATAAAAAGAGACTGTAGAATATTTCCCTCCAGATCTGAAAAATGTCCCAGTTTTCTTTTATCAGGACCGGGTCTAATGTGATCTGAATTCCTAAAACTCATCCGTAGAATCACTCGTTGCATTCAGCCAATCAGACGCATGGATTTCAAAACAGAAAGTACAGCTTAGTGATCCGTACACATTTCTACTGGTGCTTGCTGGGCTTTTTAATTATCTTATTGCCTGCACAGGAATATGCACAAAGGACAACACAGCTTAATATCCAAAAGCTGTGATTTCCATCAAAAACATCCGTTTGGAGAGAAGTTAAACCTTTCACACACTTTCTACTGAATCAGAGCCAAGTTGTGTTAAATAAAAACATCGTAACAAACATGGCGTGCACGTCTCTGGGACATGCACTGAGACCGACAGTCGTAGACGTATAAATGCCAAAGCAGCGCCAACGCAGCAGAATTTATACATCCCTCAATTCAGTTGGCAGTCTCTTCTGTACTCATGCAAAAACATCAGCGTGAGTGTGTGTGTATTTTCCCTTGTAAAATCTACCTCATCATTGGAAGCAGTTTCCAAACTTGACGTGCTGCAGCAGCAGAATCTTCTCAACATTATTAAAAGTGCAAAACGCTGCGAGCTATCGTGTTGTTCGATCATAACCAAGATTATTGCAACAAATGAGAACAACAGGGTCGTTTTGCGTTAATTCCACTGAAATGTGTGTGTTAAACACGCAGTTAAAGGCCTGACAGGCAGCTAAAGGGATAGAAACCCAGAAAAGGCTCAAAGCAGCATTTAGGAGATGCAATGAAATACAATTAACTTTGTTGCAGAGTTTTAGATCCGAATGACTTTAAGTCTCTCAAATGAAACAAAAAGAGGAATAAAACCGCTGAGTGAGACGTCCTGAAGCAGGTTTATTCACTGACTGACAGACAGGGGGGGGGGGGGGGGGACTTCTTCAGTTTCTGAAGCTTCTCAGAGGAAAACGGAGCCAGAAAAGCAAAAAGTCTGAAATTCAAACCAGACATGAACATCAGCTCATTGTTTCTGCAGTGACCAAGTGACCCAACACCAGCACACACATCATGGTCACCATCCAGATCAGTTGTTTTTATAAAGCCTTAACGAACATGACTCAGTCCTTCCTCCTCCTCCTCCTCCTCGTCTCCCCGGTGACCAGAGAGGCACCAGCGGTAACACACAAGCAGCCCAGAGAGCCGCTGCTCTCATTTCTGACTCACAGCGACATGTGCACGCGCAGTATGGCCCTGCCTGCTGCGGGATGAGCACAGGATCTCCCTCTGCGGTCAAACCTGAACTCAGCGAGTCAACATGACAGACGTCAAAAGCAGACGGGGGGCGGGGGGGCTGCAGAGCATGACAGAGATGTAGTTACAGGCCTGTTTGCATCGGAGTGATCAGCTTCTAATCAGCAGCCGTGATTCATGTTTTCCATCCTCGTATCGACGGGGGTGGAGCAGTTTGGCTGCTTGGGGGTTCCGTATGTGACAGTAAAGGCAGAAAACTCAGAAATAACAAGTTGTTTCTGGTCTTTTAAAGGTCAGACTATGTCAGGAAGGAGAAGTGAGGTTTATTCTTAGTCTAATTAAAGTTTAATAATGAGTCTGGATGAGAACTTTAAAGGCCAGGAAGACGAGTCGTTAGAGGGGTGTTTGTCAATCCAGGCCCACCTCAGGACAGACAACCCTGCATGTCTTACACCTGTTCCTACTGAAAAACATGTGGTTCCGACTGAACCTCCTCATCAATGAGCAGTTCATTTCATTCAGGTGTTAAATTGGGGTTACCTCTAAAACAGACGTGAAAGAGAAGGTTTTGATCTATTCCAGCTTTAGAATCTGTGTTGGAGGAGGGATACATGGAAAACCTGCTGGATTTTGGCCCTGGTAGGACCGAAAGACATGCAGGACAAGCGGTCCTGAGAAGATCTGCCTCAGAGGACGGCAATAGGTCTCTCTGCATCAGGTCTGTGAGAGTTTGCAAGTAAAACAGGAAAGATTCATAAAATAAGTCGCTGTGATTTTCCGAGATCTTCCAGAATCCAACTAAGGAAACATGTCAGACCTGAACTCTAACAAAGGATTCAGATATCTTAGTTTCTGCTTTAAAACGGCACAAACGTCCAACGTTACAGGAGAGGATTTAAATAATAACGTAGCAGTTTTTATCTGACTCAGATCTATCAAATTCAGTATTTTTCTGCTGCAAATGAATATAATGCTTCCAAAAGTCATCAAATTAGAGCTTCATTTTACAATTAATCACAACATTAAAACAGTGATTAATTACTAACAAAATTCCTCCTCATCATCGCTGTCTGTAACAGATCCCGTCTGAAGTGTGACAGCAGATCAGGAATGAAAATAAAGTAAATAAAGAAATTGAAACGATCATTTGGATCTAACAAATGGTTCTCATAAGCAGCAAGTTTCCATCTTCCTGGCACCAAACTTGATCTTATTTACATCTTTAATTCAGTCAGTGAGGTCTTAAAAATCATTTCTTTGGACCCATGCCTGGTTCAGAAAGGTTCAGATGAAGCCATAAACTGCTAATTGAAGTTTTTATTCCATGTGAAAATGCCCCCCTAAGCTTGAAATTGAGCCTCTAAGGAGAACTTAATGTTCACCGTTTATGAGTAAAAATTATACTCAGCAAAGTCAGACAGCTTCCATGACCTGAGACGATTTCAATCCCTCTTGCTTTATTAATGTTGTTTTCAGCTCAGCAAACCACTAAAGGCATAAACAATTCAGTTTCCACTGCCGCTGGCTGAAAAGCTGCACGTCTAATGCCACAAATATGAGAAAGCGTGTCGGATATATTCTCATTAATTCTTACAAAGTGGCCTATTTGTTCAAATAAAAGCAAAAAACGGATAAATCAAAGACTTTCCCCCGAAAAACCTCGTCAAAGTTCTCTCCTGAAACTTTGTCAGGCATTTATTTTTGCGAGAAAGAGATGAGATGTGTCAGAAACGCCTGAGGTCTCGTCTTCATAGGTACATGGTGTTTATCCCCCCCCGCTATGCCAAGATCAACCCTGCACCCGCTGATTGGAGAAGAAATCTGCAGAAGATGGAGATGGAGAGGCTCACGCGACTTCAGTCACATCTGAAAAGCATCAGGGATGCGGAAGAGGGAGGGAAAGACAGAAAGCGGGAGAGGAAGCGGCAGATCGCCATGGACGTGTCAAAACAGAGCCACGGTGGACACAAACAGAGACGGAGACGGACAGACCTGGATGCTGAGAGAAAAACCTGCATGAAACCTGTCACAACAACGTAGCGTCCGAAAAAACAGAGAAGCGGCGAGATGAGAAGCGATGCTTCCAGAAATGCAGAAACCCGGAAAATAAACTCACTCCTCGGACTTCCTGTTCTGACCTGGCCCACCAAACACAGAAGATGAATCCAGAAAAATTCCATCTCTCGGTGTAAAATAACATCCGAGGCTCCATCAGAGCTGAAGGAAAGCGGAGTGAGACACGGCGTCTGGTTTAATGTAAGCTCATTAAGCAGATCTCCTTAGGCCGAGGATGAGCTCAGGTTAACGGGCTACCTTTGATCAGATCTGCTGGATTAGCCTGCTGTTAGGACACCTTGTTGTTAAAAGGGAATATAAGATGTTCTCTAAGACTGAGGTGTGCAGAAAGACGGGAAGGTCAGTGAGCTGGAAGGGAGGTGATGTGTTGGACACGCTCTCGTCCAGTTTTAACCTGCTTCACTCACCGAAACATTACATTTGAAAACAAATCAAGCCTTAAGTTTGGTAAAGGATGTGATTTCTGGCCTCTGACTGGCTTCAGCCGACTGAAAACACCAACTCAGACCTCAGTCAGGCCTCTTTTATTTATGTTGTGTGAGAAAAATCTCAGATGGAGAAAAAAAAGAGCTAAATGTTTCTTAACCCTGCGTTAAAACCAGACAGACGTCCTGCAACAGGAGAAAAGTTCTGCCTTTCACTTATCCTGTCCGGTTACCATGGAAACTAGCCTTCACCAATAGGACCAAAAATATGAAACACACACACAACTGTGTATATATGGCAAACTCACACTCTTTCATGCAGCTGGGCAGCTGTTGGTGATGTCATGAGTTGTTCATCCAAAAAGCGTGTGTGCATGTCTGTGTGTGTGTGTGTGTGTGTGTGTGTGTGAGCATGACTGCATGTGCTGATGTAATCAAGGATAGTGAAAAAGTTTGGAACTGTTCTCTGCTGCAGCGGGCCGAGTTGTCATTAAAAAAGAGGGCAGGATGGAGAGAGGAAGGAAAGAAACAACGCTGCAGCTTGTGCAGATGAAAACGTGATGGTTGCTCGGTCCGCGCCACATCCCCCACGGGATCATAACACACACTCTCCCACTGGCTTCCACATCATTTACACCAGACAAAATCATGGTCAATTAGGAAAAGCATATTAAATCCAGGAGTTACTGTGGACAGCTGACATGGAAGGGGTGGGGGTCGGGGTGGGGGGGGGGCAGCTTAACTGCTCTTTGCTGAGTTTAAGTAAAACCATAAGAAACTGGGAAAAGGAAAAGCCACAAATAAGTTATCGCAAGCTAAGGACAAAGTGGTGTCAGCGATAACATCTAGCAGATTAACAGGATTCTGCATTTTATACACTGTGTTTCCATCCATGTTTTCATAAATCTGCACCTTTTTATTATTTTCCCTCCAACTTATTATGATAAAGTTAAAAAAGGCAACACAGTTTAAGAAAAGCATCATATTTTACTTCCATAAACTCCACAACAAATCTGTGCAAAGGCTGATCAGTAGTGTTCAGTCTTCTTTCTTCACCACGTGTTACTTTATGAAACAGCACCATGTTTCCTGTCAGCCTCCTCCCCCATGTACCCCCACCCCCCTTATCAAAGGTCCGGCAGCACCACAACTCCCAAGACGTGAGAATAAGGCAACTCACTCTAAAGAATAACTAAAGAAACCAGAAGAAAAGGCAGGAATTCCTCTGAACTGATGTAACTCTTTTCACTTGGAGAGCTCTGATGCTCCTCGTCCAACACCCCCACCCCGCCGCCCCCCTGATCCACAGCTTCATGAGCTTCCACTTCTTTCCTTTGTGGTTTTTAAACATGGAGGTAAATTTAGATGCAAACCATGGAGATATCGGAGGATCTTTCTGCTCAGAACACAGAGCTTCATCTTTCTGACCAATCATCTTCATCAAATGCAAACATCATCTTCACTGCGAACAGAAGACGTCCTGCAACCTACATGTTTTTTCTCTTCTTTGCAAACTTTTCTGCATGTTCTGTCTCCTTTAGAGCTGCAGAAAGTCTATTAGTTTTGTGGCTTTTCCTTGGAATCCATTAAAGAAAAGGAGGGACGACTGCTTTTCAAACAAAAAAAAAGCTTTTTTCTCACAATCTCACTTCAACATCCACCCTCAGCTTGGCTCTCCTCCCCTGTTTCCCATCATCCTTCCCTTCTCCCTCTCTCTCCTCTCTTGTCTTCCCTTCCTTGGCAGCAGGACGGCTGTTGCCCAAGTGACCCGGCCCATGCCGAGCAAACAGCTGAAAAGATGCCATGGCTGCCTCTTTTCTTCTTTTCCTCTCATTTCTTTCCCCCTTTCGGACCCCCATCTCCTCTTCCTACAGCTAATTCCCCCACCCCCTAGCTCTCTCCTCCATCTTTTCCTCCTCCGTCTCTCCATCACGCTGTTGAACCTGCTGTCACATTCATCTAAAAGCTGCTTCGAGCGAGAGGAGAAAGTGAAAGACACGAAAATAAAAGGGATTTGGTGATGTCATAGCTGATGGGTGGAACCTCGTAAGTGTTGAAAAGCCTCAGCCTCATTAGGAAGCTGATCCTGTCATTGTAAACCAGTTTAGGTGCACCCCAGGACCACTGGTACTCGACTTTAACTGGTTGATCATGTCTCACATTGGAAATGCAACACATCAGTTCACTAGCTATACTGGTTACATCAGTCTGTCCGTCTAGATCTGGTTTTTAACCTTCCTGAGGCAGTAAATGCAGAGAAATGTTCTGGCATTTGAGTAATGTGTGAAAGACATGAACAACTTATATTTGAATTAAGTTATCCAGTTAAACAGTAATGTTTCCCACCATGAAACCTTCGTTTCTTACGTTCAAGGACCTCTGAATAGAAACCTGCATGAGAAAAGCAGCTTAGTGTTATGTGTTATGGACACATAAATACTCTTCAGACATCACATGTAAAAATATAAATATTGTAAATGACAGAAAATGTTTGAGACAAACTTCAGAAGAAGAAGAAATTAAATGCATTAAAATATATTTTATAGCAAATATTCTCTGTAATGTGATTCATGTTCATCCTGTTGACCTAAGTTTGGTCATTTTGGTTTGTCAAAGGACGGAACAATTGTAAGTATTTGGTCACTGCTGCATAGATTTCTTGAAGCGGAGAAATAGTTAATAGGCAATATGAAGAAAAACTCTATTTTTATCTTCATCTCTTTTTGATCAGCTGATAAAAATCAGATTAATATCCAGATGGCATAACTTTTACACTAACAGTATGCAAATAAAAATCTTCCAGCACACGTCCAGATCAGTTAGTCATTTTTTAACCACTTAATCCAATTAGTGGTCGCAGGTACCTGGAGACTGTTCCAGCAATCATTGTGCAGGCGGTGGGTCACAGCCCAGACAGGTCACCAGTTCATCACAGAGAGACAAACACATTCCTTTGGAGAAATTACACCAACCTTCTAGCTATGAGTGCTAACCACTGTGCCACCATGCAGCCCTCCAGATGAGTAATTTTACCTTTATTATGATGCACAGTATGTGATGGAAAACCACCCAAATGAAAGGGGACATGAGAGCATTAAGACTCAACACAAACCAAAAAGCGAATGTTTGTTGTCAAACTGTGGTTTTGTGGTCTCACTCCAGGGTTTGCAGGTGGAGGAAAACTTCTCAAACTTCTGAATCTGACTTTACAGTGTCCAGCTGGCACACCTACAGCTCAGCTTTATTACAGCATATGCTCAGCAGATCCAGGACCACGATATGAACCAGAAGCAGCAGAAGAAGCGGTTAAGTGAGCAGAAAGGAGGGCATGCAGCTCATCTGGGGGGACGATGTCCAACTTATAGCTCAACATGGTACCTGCTCTGGTTGAAGACAAAAAGGATCAAGCTTAGAGAAACAGAATGCTGGTTTGGCTTGACTTGGTTGAAGCTGAAGGAAATACTGCCACATGTTTGTAGCAAAGCGGTTCTGCTGGTGTTTGTGCTGAAGTTAAACAATTTGTTCGAAACAATAAGCTTCAATCAGAACCAGCGGTCATAAACCAGTGGTTCTTTTCTCTATTTTGAATGTTTATTTTCTGGTGGAAACATTTCAGCTTTATGATGTGATCTTTACCCAGACTTCCAGGATGAAGAAATAAAGAAACATGTAAAAGAAACAAATCTGGCAGATAAGTCTGCTTATTCACAGACCCGACATGTCCAACACTCTCATAGTCTTCCTAGTGAAGATCTCTTCCTCAGCTATCCCGACTCTGGATCATCTGCATTGCTCTTCGCCGATGTCAAGCTAGTCTTATATGTTAGCGTTACAGTCAGAGCTCCGCTAGCATAATAGCCAATGCTAGTCCCTCTGAGGAGAACCCAGGTAAAGGAAGGGTGAAGGTCGGACCTTGCCCGGCCGCTTGTGGGTCAGCTATCTCAGGAAAGGACCCCCAGCTTTTCTGCATTGTATGCATGAATGTGACGTTCTCTCAGACGTCCTTAGCGGAACTGAGCACCTGCGAACAATGCTAATGCTAACAATACACCGCTGCAGATCTTAGAATGTCTGTGACCCTAGTCTCTCTGATGTTTCAGGTCAGAGACCCCCATCAGAGAAAATTCTCATAATTTAATGGAACATCTCTTTAGCAAATCAAATTTAATTAACACTTTTAATTCTAATGAATTAAAAACAATATCTAGAAAATGCTTGAAAGCATTTTTTCTAGAAGGTGGAAGAAGAATACATGTCCTCAGGCGAACGGGGGCTACTAAACGTCCCAAATAGGCGAGTTTGGGAGCGTGATGGGAACGTGATGGGAACGGGCAACAGCCACTGGGGTCTTCTCCACAAAACTAACACACACATACATTTCAGCTCGCCATCATTAGATGGTGACACTGCTTCTAAACACTCACACACTTATGGAAAGAATGCAGATACACACACACACACACACACAGTCTCTTTAGAAAAGTCACACATCTCCTCATCAGGCGACTATATATACACACACCTAATCACCCTCGTACTCATCTGTCTTACACACACACGGCCCGTTTGTGTCCTCGGAGGGCTGGCGAGGAAACTGGACCCGGTGTGAATTCCTTCCCGACCCAAACGAGTTCATCGGCGTTCTGACTCTGCTCCCCTCACACACACACATGCACAAAGGGAACGTTACTGAATAATGAAATGTGTTTCTTTCTTGTCTGTTAGCTTCCAACACTAACAGTCATCACCGACTGGCTGCGTTTCCGCCAGAGTTTCAGGAAACTGATGAAAACATGCGAGGACGGGCGTTTTGGTCTGAAGCAATGGGTCGGCACCGTGACCTTGTTCACAGCCGAGTGTGTTTTTGTCTCTGCGGCATCCCACACACACTCCGTTCTTACTACTGAGGTCCTTAGCTCTTTGAGTGTTATCTCCACTGTTGGTGTCTTGTGTCGCACAACTGCTGCGATGGGGCCACACCTGTCCTCCGACCCCACACACCCCCTCGTTTTATACTGGGTTCCACGCAGAGGCCTTAAAGTTATCAAAACAGCTTCTGCTGGTGTGTGTATGTGTGTGTGGGTGTGTGAGAGAGGTGAGATTCTGCATTGTTTTATAAGTTTTGTGTATTTGCTTATTATTCTATAAGTTCATTGTTCATTTTTTGAGTGTTACTGAATGTGTGTGTGTATGTGTGTGTTATGTAGACAGTGTCAGTTGGTCTAAGCCTTCTTGTCTCCACCCTCTTACAGCCACCCCCCCTCCCCCCTCCCAATCCATCTTTTTACCCCGTCAGCTGCCCTATCTTTGCTGCTCAATGGCAACATTCACACAGCTACATGGAGATTTCACCCGCTTCCACTCCATCCAAATCAAACCAGTTTTTACTTCGGCCTGCCATTTTGGTTCACCGCTGGTTCTCACTGGCTGTCCGAAAAAGGACAGCAAGTACATGTCTTTGTCCCCCTAAGACCATTTTGGATCTCCCAATACACCAATGGTAACACAACAACGCAAAGCGTGTGGAAAATATGGAAAACATGCCTCTTTCACCGTCGCCAAGAAAGAAAAAAAGAAACTGAAATGCGTGATGGAGCATCCAATAAGGAGCGTCCCCATGTGGATGGAGCTCAAAGAGACAGGTTTAAAAGAGACACTGACGTTGTAGATTTCTCCTCGACAAGCTAACTTTTTCACTAGCTCATTAGCATCAACAGTATTGCAACATATTCTGCTAAAACACAGCAGCCTCGTTCCTTATAAAGCCTCCAGCAAGGATGAGACAACATGGTTTCATCAGTGTTGTGGAGGTTATTTCATGCACTGCTTCAAAGATGATGGTAGTAATTCTTACGTAATGTTCCTTTAAAGGCAGAGTAGCAATGAAAAGTAATGTGGATAATGTTGCAGCTCCCGAGCTGCTGTGAAGCTAAATAATAATGTGTTTAAAAACTGTTTCCTGAATCAATCATAATATATATTGGACATATAAAGGACAATCAATGTCGTGTAAAAAAGTAAAAAAGTATTCTTTATATTTTATAAATTATTCTGTTTTTATCAAATAAATGCAGATTAAACATAAGTTAGCAAGAAAAGAAGCTGCTGTATCTTCCTGTTGTATTCCATGTTTAAAATCTGTCTTCCAGAACTCGTCTTCTTACATTCAGCTTAACAAAACTATTATCCTGTGGCTCGTGTTACCACACACACACACACACACACACACACACAGAGCTACATTAAATGTCTGTCATCATGCTTGTGCACTGACGCTGAGCTTAATTATGAAAATACCTGCCTCTCATTATAAGCGTTCTCACAACTTTATAGAGCGCCTGTTTGAACCGGAGTCCCTTAACGCCAAACACCCACATTGTGACATCAAAAGCAGCCTTGTGACATCAGCACCCATCTCTGTTTGGAGAAATTTATTGGGCTGGTAAAGTCCCATTGGTAGCAACGCAGATTGCCATCATGGATGCGGCGATAAATGTCCTTTTTTACTGCAAGTTAACAAAGATTAAACCTCTTCCAGCAGCAGAAAGGATCAATAAGTCAAAGAGTGCGTCTTTAACCAGGTCAGGCTGCAGCTGGTGGCGCTTTCAAGTTAAATCAGAGTTAAAGTGAAAGAATATCCATCACGGAGGAGCAGCGAAGAAACGCCGGGCGTGTTTGTGATCAACCCTGCAGAGAATCCGAGACAGGAGTTTTACTGCTCGTCACATCGAGGTTTGACCATACACACACACACACACACACACACCCTCAACATTTACTCAACAAAGTTCGTCAACCATGGAGACCAGCATGCCTGGTCTTTTACATCATCATCATCCTCCTCATACACAATCTGGTCCCCATTTGTTACAGCTGGGACGCCAGTGTGGGTCTTCTGTGTGTCTGAGATCATGCTTGCCCCTGTGTGTGTGTTTGTGTGTGTGTGTGTGTGCTGCAGCTTGGCTCTACAGTGAGGACACGTAGTTTGAGAACGTAAAAACTCTGCAGAGTCAAACCCTCCAAAACATCCTCGGTATGAACTCTGCAGCAGTTCATCCCTGCTTCAGAGGCAAAAAACAAAGTCAGACTGAAGAAGACGCCTTTAACTCTGACAGTAAGAGATGTGATTGTAAAGACTGAAAAGAAAGGTTGTTTCCTTTTCCAGCCACATAACGTTAACATCATCAGCCACATCCTGACCAACGGGATCTTTTTAAACTCTGGAAAAAGCTCCAGAAATGATGCGTTTGACTCAAAAGAGTTTTACAAAAGCAGAATAAACCTTCGCTCGCTTATTGAGTCTGACAGCAGAAAGCTGCAAAATAACAACAAAAGATCATTTCTGAAACGAATCGCAGCTTTAACACTTCAAACCGGCATCATCTCACACTGAAACACCCCTTCAGCCCCCCCACACACACAAACACGCACACACACACACACACACACACACACACAGTCAGAAGTCATTAATTCACCCAAATGCAGAAGTTCTTGCTGAAAATGTTTCACTATGATCCTGTTTGTATTTATTCTTCCACATTATAGACGTAAAATAAATTCACACAAAATCTCACAAAACCTCAGAACTGAGCAACATAATTGCAGGACATCCCAGAATAATTGTAAATAATTTATAATCAATTATTATTATTATTTATCAAATATATTTTATGAAACAAATGTGAGATTTTTACTTGAACTGCCAAAATGAACCCTAAAAATCCAGCACAACATAACTGATACAAACAATTTCTGAGACATTTCGCATAATTTTATAGGAAAAACATAGTTTGACCCCCCCAGCCGTTCTTTTAAAGGTCGTGTCTTGAAGGTTTTGAACCATTACTGTAGGGAGAAATCTGAAATGAGCTCTTCCATTAATGCGAAAACAACAAAGTTGGTGCACAAGCCTCATTAAAAATCTGAATTTGGCATCATCTGAGCGAGTGAAGCTGCATTTTGTCATGTAACTACATTATTATCGAGGCGCGTTGTGATTCACAAACCCGTGTTTTTCAGCACCAAACCTGACAAACACACAAATGAGAACGAAACAAATCTCCTGATTCATTTCAATGTTATTCATCATCTGCAAAACACACTTCCTTAAGATGATGAAGTGGACGAGAGAAGATGAGCTCTTTTTGCTCCATTCAGGCACATTCAGAGGATTTATGAAGCACCAGCAGCGTCATCGCATCGCAGAGTAATTTATCTGTGAAAACTTGATCATTTTTCTCTGTTTGTTGTGCAGTTCTGCGTTTTGACTCCAACCTTTCTGTAGCTTCACAATAATTCACATCCTGTTTCTTTCAGGGAAAAAAAAACAGTGGTAAAAACATTGATCCTGTACGTGCAACATCTACCTCTGTGAGACTAACCGTCGTTCTGCTGCCTGGATATTAGGTCCTTGATTTGCATTCAGCTTGATTGTAAAATAAGACAGAAGCAGGAAGCCTGAGTCCTGCATGTGTGTGAACCTGATGGAGATAAGATGGACTTTGTAATGAGGAGTAAATGAAAGGAGTCTGATAGAACCTAGAGCAGAAAATGACTGCTAGTTTATCTCTTTATCTTTTCTCCGTTGTGTGTAAGTAGGTGGAAGAAAGTGGCAATTAGCAATCAGCTAAAACACCAATTGGCTCCTTCTCTTCCTCTGTCGCATGTGTGCAGCTGCCTGTGTGATATATCTGCACATTTGTGCACATTTTGCACGTCTGTGTGTTGCCGTGCACATGCATGTGAGCACAGAGGGAGGGGTCTGACTGGAAGCGTGACCTCATCTGTATTAATGACAACCACATGGAACACGGTTGTATGATTTACGGCGCGACGCACAACAACAGACGGCTGCAGGCAGATAAAACAGGAGGTTTTGCTGATGAGATGTCACTCGTGGAAGAATTGATTACTGCTGAAAGAGAAAAAAAAGGAGATGGAGTCGCGCAAAATATTGTTCGCTGTATGAATTATTAGTTTTGTGCTACTCTGCGTTTACGCTTACGGCTCAGAGATAGACGACCCCTTCAGAAAAAGGAAAAGTTGCACTAATATTTTGTTTTACGTCAGAATTTGCTGTGGCACAGTTTTGAAAAGTTTCTGTAAGAGTTGCAATACATCCCATAGTGATAATGGGACAGTCTTTCCCATTGCATCCCTAAGATGAGTTTCAGGTCTGTATGAATTGCTGGACAGCGCGTACTTCACATTTCAGGTTTCAGAAGAGCTCAGAAGAGCGGATTTGAGGCCAATAGGCAGGTCCTACCGTCGCCATCTTGGTGTTTCGTCATTATCGTAAAATCTTAAAATGGATGAAAAAGTAGAGTTGAGAGGCTCCGTCATGGTTGAGCCAACAGGAAGTACGCAGCTGTAACCAGGAATAGCGCTCTAACACACATCAATCAAAAGGACACGCCTCTAAATTTAAGATTAAAATAACATTGAAACCGAAGCCCGAAGGGGGGGGGGGGGGGGGGGGGGGGGGGGGGGGGGGGGGGGGGGGGGGGGGGGGGGGGGGGGGGGGGGGGGGGG
>JBAMHX010000010.1:26533253-26543564 GCA_037177515.1 Pseudomugil tenellus
AACCTTCGCCTTCCCACCCCCCCCCCCCCTCCCTCTTTTTTTTTCTTCTCTCTCCTCCCCCCCCCCATTAAATGCAGCAAACTTATTTACAGCATTGATGAGCGTTGTTTCCACAATGCATCATGTTGAAACCAACTTTCAGCCAAAAATGTCAAACGTTTCCCTGAATCCAGAGCGAGAAGCCAGACAGCACTTTAACTTTAACTCTATCAGACATTAAAGCTTCCAGAAACTTCCTGGTAGAAATGAACTGACTTCCATCAGCGCCTTGGACACCACTGGGAAGTCACTGGAAGTTTAGCGTGAAGTGGGATTGTTCCGCACAGCTGCTGATGGTGGGCATGCGACTCCGGAGGTTAGTTCCCGTCCTGCAGGAACCCTGCAGCGCATAAGTATCGTCTTAGAGAGAAATGTATTCATGAGTTCGTTTCACTTTCCTGAATCGTTCTGCCAACCTGCCACTGGGAGACCAGAGTGAAAATATGACCCACAAAATGGTCAAAAGCCAGCATGCAACTCAAGGAAACAGAAGAAGTCAAAGCACAAAAGATGATTTATCCTGTTCAACGGAAACCGACAGATTAAACACATTTGCATCGTGCTAACGCTTCCTCATCGTCTTCCAACTGTGTTTGGAAAACGTTGAAGGAAAAAGGTTTTTTGCATCGTAAGAAAATATCGTTTTTCCGTGTTAATATTTGTTTTGCGAAAACGAAACTAAAAAGCTGTAGCAGCGTTCAAACTAAGCACAGCCTCTCCGTTTCCACATGAACTGGTGCTGCTTATTAAATGAGCATGATTCGTTTGTGTGTGGAGCTTTTAATAGTGTGTTGACACAACGCCAAGGAGGAAAGACATCAGCAGTGATCTTAGAGAAACTGCTGCTGCTCATCGAACAAAGAAGAGTTTTGTCCACAGTATGGTGAAGAAAAGACTAAATAAATGTGTTTTGTTTGAAAATGTTGCAGGGAAGAGCATCTCCTTTTGCGTCCGTACAAAACACAAGACTTCTGGAACGATGTCCCCAGGACAGGCAAGACCAAAGTGGACATGTTTGGTCAGCACACACACAGAACCTGGAGGCCCCCCAGTCACTGAGCGGACTGTGAACTCCTCTGGATACCAAAGTCTTGTAGATTCCATCAGACTTTGTTTGTTTGGATGAAACTGTCTCATAAACAGGACAGTTATCTAAAAGACAGAAGCAGACAGAATCAAGGTGTTGGGATGATCCAACATCCTGAAATGCTTCGGTGGGACCATCAGGCAGATGACGCAACGTTGGAAAGAAAAATGGACCAAAGTTCCTCCACAGGGATGTTAGAAACTGATGAAGGCAAACAGAAAACCGTAGTTTCCACATGCTGGACGGGCTTGTTTTTCACACGGCTTCGGCATTTTAGTGGAGTTTTTATTGAATATTTCATAAATATCATGTGTTAATCTGTGGTTGTAGCATCGCCTGATGTTTTTTTTATTCTATGTACACATATAAATCCTGATTTTTTTTAACCAGACATATCATCACAGAGTTTCTTTTGCATTTAAACAAACAACAGAAACTCTTAAACAGATGACATAAAACACACACACACACACACACACACACACACACATACACATAACCAGATTTAATCATATCTCATTGCTGCAGCTACATCATGTCCGAGCAGCATTAGGAGTTCAGACAATTACAGTTCCACCCCTGATCCTGTAATCCTGATCTCTGCTGAACTCTCTCTCTGTGTGTGTGTGTGTGTGTGTGTGTGTGAAGGTGGATGCGGCCTACTCAAAGCTTCACTGTCCCCAAAGAGTTCACAACTGTTAAAGTAAAAGCCGTACACACACTAACGACACACACTTTATAAGAGCGTGTCGGCATCACAGCATCGGTACGAGACTGACGGTTCGCTTCGAGCTGATTGGATCTTTGGTGGAACTCATCCAGCAGCGAGGCATGAACATGTGTGTCTGCGCACAGTGCGTGTGCACAGCGAGCACAGCGTTTGTGAGTGCGCACAACACACACGGCACGTGTGAGCGCGCACAACACACACGGCGCGTGTGAGCGCTTTAACGTTATGAAAAATTGATGGATGAAATCTGAAATAATGAAATGGAACCTTAATGTTTACAACACTAATCCATCTGTTTATCTGGACACTCACTCCATCCTACACCACCAAGGAAGTGTGGGATATACCTCCATCCATCCATCCATCCATCCATCCATCCATCCATCAGGTGTCTTACCGGGATAGAAGTCTTTGGATTTGGACAGTTTGATGGTGGCTCCGGTTTCTTTCTGCAGCTGGACGATGGTCTGACCTCCCTTCCCGATGATTGAACCTGCCGCATAGCTGGGAATCAAAACCTTCAGGAAGTACTCGCCTTCCTCTGCAGCAGGAAACAGGAAACAGGAAGTAAGAGAAAGAGCATGTGTTGTTTATTGCACACTAAAACAGGGAAAGAATCTTTTACAAACATATTTTTTTACCTTTGTCCTCATGCATGCCTTCCGTTTATAGGCTTCATTATTTTATTATTTTATCTTTTTTCCCTTTTAAAGCAATTTTACAGATTTTCTTTGAGCTGAAAAATGCAAGTAAAACAAAATTTACTACACCTTCAGAAAAAAATCCTCTTTCTGAGTCTGAATCTCAGTTGAGTAAATGTAAGCTGTGAGGTGGAAGGAAAATGTTTGTCAGCAATCACAGTCTGACGGAACAGATGTGAGACAGTCCTGCAACATCATGCCAAAGAAAGAAAGATCCGTCTTTCTTTTTGCCTTCTGCTCCGTCTCAACCCTCCAGATTCCCAAAGCTGCAGAAATCCACCCAATCACATCACACGATGCCTCTTAACCATGACAACTAATCATTCCCATAATCTGATGATTCCCTGCCAGAGTTATCTCTCCTTTTTACTGCACATCCATTTGTGCAAGCCTCTAAATGCTCCCTCCAGATTGGTCTGATCTAATTTCAGTGTCGGGCTTGTGGAATCTGGTCCTTGTCACCGTGCTGGCACGGTGGGACCCAGCTGAGGAGCACGCTTGTGGATGTGACGCTTTGTGAAGGCATGACGCCACACGCTGCCACACAAACACAACGCAGCTCAGATCCACGTTATCTGTTCCATCATTTTACCACGCAGCTGTGCTTTCACTCATGATGACAGTAAAACGCGCATAACTGTGTCTGACCTCAGCTAACTGTAATCAGCTGTTTTATGGAAAAATATTTCTTGCAAAGGAGAAGTCCAGCCACTGACATGTTCCAAATGGTTTTTTCCGCCTTGCTTCTGCAGTTAATCAATGACTGATGACTAAATGTGCTGAAAATCACGATCTAGCATTGATAAAAGTAAGAAACACATGCAAACTTCCCCTTGCTGTTTATATGAATTTACAAGAAGCTTCCAGACGCGTGATGCATTTATCGTACAGTTGTGATCCAAACACTGTGCATCATCAGGATCAGATGAGTCATACATGAAATGATCCGTGTGTGTGTGTGTGTGTGTGTGGACGAGCAGCCGGCTCCGAGCAGCTCATGAGAGTGAATCGCCACCAAACCTCCAGCGAGATTGGGGAAATGTTAGATTTGCATGTGAATGAGAAACAAGCTCGTTTACAGTCGAGTCGAAGGAACGAAAAAGGTTTGACATTTTCAGGTGGTTTGTCTGTTAGAGAAAAAAGCCCATTTGGGGCAAAGCAGAAGAGAAATGATGAAAGAAAGGCTTAAATCTGACCTGGATCGATTTGCGTTTACAATATTTCCTTTACAATTACATGGAAACCGAAGTGTCACCTTACAGTACGGAAGTGTTCATTTTTTTTGTTTTTTAGTCATTTCATGCTTAAATTTCCCCTCCGAGCAGCAGTACATAATACAAATACATTAAATTATCCATCCATCCATTTTATCCGCTTATTCTACAGCCCCCTCCCGAGCGGGGTCGCGGGGGTTGGGGGGGGGGGGGGGGGCTGGAGCCGATCCCAGCTGACATTAGGGGAGAGGCAGGGTACAACCTGGACAGGTCACCAGTCCATCGCAGGGCTACATTAAATTTGATTTTTTTTAATGACTAAAATGGACAAAAAATTAAATACAGGGTGAAATATTTTACTTTCATTCAATCAGTCAAGATATTTGTTCTTCCCACAATGTTTTTATGGTGGCATTTGCATTTGCAGACTGCATCCTGCAGCGCAACAGCTGGACTCACAGTTTTGTTGGTCTAATTCCATAAATACCAACTGGGAGGAAGTCAACGCGATTGAAATGCCTGAAGAAGCACAAACACAAACCTTTAAACGCACTTTTGAAAAAAGCATTGCCTAGCAGCGAAAAGTCCAACTAGTTTTATGGGATGTTAAACTCTTTTTGTGTCGGTGATGAGATAACACATTTTGTCTTTTCATTTAGCGTCAAGAAACTACATTTATTTCCCACAGCTGTAATGGAGCCAGACCTAAATAAGCAGACACCTTGCAGAGAAGTTCTTGCAAGCTTTGTAATCTTTAAAGGATCGTTCATCAAATTATCAGCAAGATTAAATTAAATTAAAACTAAAAATGCAGAAAACGCAAGATTTGGAGAACTAAAGGGAGAAATTCATGCTAAATGTTGTCTTTTTCTCTGTTTGGAATAAAGGTTTTACATCTGTTTAAGCTGCCTCCCCCCCCCGCAGAACTCCATATACAGTTTTTAATAATCCAGGACACATAACCCCTGGAGACGGATTAAAATAGGATTACTGTTGGGGACACACTTTCCTTGTAACTCTGCTGTTCATGTCTGCAAACCAGGTGAACAACACGAGTCGGCACATAAAATACGACAGCATCCTGCTTTTATTTGAGTTGCAAGCAGATGGAAGATTGACTCTTATTAAATGCCTTTTAATAGTTCTATCTCCCATTAAATCTGTGTAACACACATCAGCAGTGGGATGGAGGTGTGTGTGACACCTCACTATGAATAGATTTAATTAGTAAAATGCCCCAAACACCCTCACAGGTGTTTTCAGTTGTACCGTCTGATGTGGTCTCCTGATAAATACAATCATTTCATAAGGAGATGCTAAAGTCTGTAGATCTAAAGCAGTTTCTGTCCTTCCGGTTCTGGCCGTTAAACAGAATCCCCAAATTCCCTCCAAGATCATTGCTGCTGTTATGTAATCTGATAATAATGTTTTTAGCACCCATGTTGCGCCCACACAGCCTGGTTTCCTCATTTTAGATGGTTAGATCACACCTCATCTCTCTGCTGTGTATGAAAAATCATTTAAATGCTTCGATGGTCGCGGTGCTGCAATCCAACGTGACCCAGTCCAACAACAGAAAACTTTATATCTGAACTTCTGTGCAAACTTTTAACAAGTAGGACATTTGCTTTGTGAGTACAGCTGCATGGGGTCTTTGTTCCATCATAATGTTTTCCATATGAATGTTGCCACGTTAGAGGCGACACAGTCAAGTTTGACTACGGAGAGGAAGGAACGGTGACTGGAGGAAGCTTTAAGCATCACATCTTCAGCCATCCTTCAGATAAAATCCATTTTTTTTGCGTAATGGAAGCCGTTTCACATGAACAGGCAAACCTTTATCATTTCTGAGACCACGTGGTTAGAAGCTTCACCTGTCGTGTGTCTCCACCCTCCCTCCGGCAGCTGCACCTATTTGAGAAGCACACCTGGTCCTCGTCATCATCATTATAAAAACGGATCACTCCACCATGGCAGTCGCCGGATCGTCGTCAACTCTCTTCCACGTATTTGCTATATGTCTGAATTGTAATTAAATCGAATTGTTCTTCCTTGGATTTTGGCAGCTGGACAGAACATGCCACTACAGGTGGCACATAATCTGAATAAATGCTACATTTTTGGTAGAAATCCTTGAAAAAGGATAATTTGTTGCCAATCGTTATGTTTTTAAACCTGTACTGATGAGACTTTGGCGACACCCTACCATAGTTTGCTACGTTGTTAGGAAGGGTTGTGACTGGGCAGAAAGCAGACGAGACGTATTTGCGTCTGCCGGAAATAAACAAGTCTACTTCCTGCTTCTCATCTTTTTGTCATAGAAAACAAAGTTATAGAAAAATTTTCGCTTTTCTCTTGATCATCATTTTGAAGAACCAGCACGACACGAGCAAACTACTTTTTTTCAGCATCTGAGGAAAAGACGGGAGATAGAAGACCACGCGGTGCGTCGTCATGACGAGGGAAGGTAACGAGCATGTGCAGAACAACCGGAATGAACTCGGAGCAGAATGAAGGTTTAACTGTAGAGGAATTAATCAGTTATAAAAAAAAAAAAACACAAAGTTTAATCCTGAATTGTCTTTTTCATTCAGAATTAGCTGTTTCATTTTTCATCAGTTTTTTTTAAATAAAACTCATGTAAAAGAAGCCTTTGCAGCTGAAATACAGTGACTTTATCTTTTTATGAAGGTTATTTTCATGTTCAGTCGAACTAAAAAGTTCCCATATGAAGCTTTTAGTGACTGTTTTATGTTTCGCTGATCAATGATGTATAATTTTTAACTCTAATCCAGACGGACTTTTCCGAACTCTGTTAGACAGAATACATTAGCTTTTTAAATTTACAACTTAGAAACTGATCTATATGCATCTTTACTGTAAACAAGTACATGAACTAACTTTATTAGGTTGAGTTGGCAGCTGCTCTTCAGAGTTTTTAGAGGAAAAGCTTTCCAACTACAAATATTTCTTCCTACAGCTGCACAGAACCAAACAGCGCGATAACGTTCCCTCAGACTTGCTGGGTGTTTTCTCTTCTCATGTCTGCTTGTTCAGCCAAACACACTCAGGAAACTCGACACTCCCCTGGCCTTCCTCAACTCTGGTGATGACATACAGAGTGCAGAGTGCTTAAACATGGATGCGGAGCATAGAAGAGCCAACCTAACCTCAGTTTACCCACGTTTTTGTTTTAGTAATGAGGTGAGACGAAAGCTGGTGGGAATCTCAATTATCAAGCCAGGTTTATTTCTGATTTGGTGTCAGACTCGTTACTATAGCTCCTGCATGAAAACGGCACTGCTTTAACATTTTTCTGAACTCTCACCCTTTTTTTTTCCATCTTCTTCTCCCTCTTAAGGTGTGAAGATCTTTCAACTCTCCATCTGTTCTGTGGTTCTCTCTCACAGCTATGTTGCTTTTGAAAGATTGATCAGAAGTAGAACTACGAAAAGTAGGTGAATTATCCGATTGGAGCCTGCAGCGGCGTAGAAAAGAGAAAAATCTAATGTGTTTTATTTATTTATAGCAACTGAAGATACTGGAAATGATTTAACATGACAGGATGTAAACCACACTTATCTGTTTCTCAGGCATGGAGGCCTTCCAGTTGAAATTAAGCTGTTTTTAGGCATTTTTTATTATCATAAATGGTTGTATCAGTGCAGGTTTTTCTAAAAGAAGCGAATAAAATGAGCCTGGATGCATTTTTTGCAGGTGAAAAGAGAGAGAACATCATAATAAATGTCCGTACCATTGGACTGAGTGAGAAACGTTCGAGACAATTTGTTGTTTCTGACTTTAACGGTGAAGATAATGTAGAGTCATGGCTCTAATGCTGGTTTGTGGTCTGCGTACGTTGTCTCTGGTTTGGATCCTTATTGTTTCTATGAAATTCCCTTCAAACTGTTTCACTGCAGCAGTTTGTTCAAACCACCAAACAGCAGCTGTAAATCTACAGATTGTCTAAAAACATTTCTTTCTACGTGCTCCTTGCCTCTATGTCAGTGGTTCTGAGACTTTCTGAGCCACGACCCACAAGATAGGACATGTTGGTTTTGGCGACCCCGACACGACAGCAGAGGGACTCGGTGTGATTCGTTAAATCGGTCATCTTGCTGCATTTTGACTGAAAGCTGGAAAACTATCATAAATAAGGAGGAAAAATGTGTTTTCGGTTTGCAGCTACCAGAAATCAGCTTCTCTTTCAGATATTATGTAGAATTTAGATTTTTTATATAACCTGCATTAATGTTTGTTTATACATCAATGTATTTTTAAAAATAAAGGTATTATTTTCACAGATTTATTGGTGCATTAATGGTTTCATTTTGGGAACTTGCTGCCCTCTGAAATGATGTATTATTTTACTTGGATATGATATGTTTTGGTGCTAAACTCTTTATGTTCCAGTTGCAGCTACAGTTTCATGGTTGAATCTTTTTTATATATTTCTGTGCAAATAGTAATGATGACATAATGTTTATTTTTCCTGTAATGCTGCCTCAAACGTGATGATGCTCACAGCGCTGCTTTGTGTTGAATCACATGGTTTTGCCCTAAAACTCCCTTTTGTTTTCTCCTCCCTACCATTCAGTTCCTCCTCTTCCCTCCTCCTCACCCGCCTACCGTTTCCTCCTGGCCTCTCCTCTCTGCAGTGACCCACTTTGAGTAGGAAGCCTTGCACTGACCTGCTTTAGATGGAGGCTAGCTAATTATAACCGGCTCGCATTAATAAGGCAGGGGAATTGGTAAAGGCGAAATGCACGTGCGCGCACAGACACACAAACATCAAGCTGTCGCTGCATCGCCAACTAGATGCAAACACACACTGCGAAACATCTTCTCTGCATACAGATCGCTTCCGGCCTCGCAAACAGGCCCACACACCTTGGCAACGTGACTCATCGTGCATGTTAAGGTGATGAAACCAGTGACTCATGTTCATCACTTGTGTCTGTTGCATGGGAACACTTGTACATGTCTCTAAGGCAACCATTCAGCTATGTAATTTTTGTAAATATAGTAGAAAGCATAGAATTTTTAAAAAAGTGATAAAAGGAAGAAAGGAAAAGGATAATCTGGTAAAACATGAAGTTCCTCTTGGATTACTTCACTGAAAAAAGTTCAAAAACCCATGAAGTCAACTTTGCGCCACCTCCATCCCTTTCTGTCTCATCAGAAACGGTCTCCATGGAAACGTGGCTGGCATGAAGCCATTTATTAAAATGCTGAGGTGTGTCCCATGACTCCAGAAGTGGACCTGATGGAGGGATGGATCCTCCCCAGAACCTGCACTGGACACGAGAACGCAGGTCTACATGGAAACAAGCTGTCTGGGTTTTATTAAATACATCACTTCGCTATCTGTCTCCTGCTCCGCACCAACCCAGACAGCAAAGGTTTATAAACACCCTACAATATTATCACCACATTTCAGTCACTCATTCATTTTCTGCACCGCTTGGTCCAATTCAGGATCAGAGGGAAGCTGGACAGGATTCACCAGGAGAGCTCGCCAGTCCATCACAGGCTCTCGGGACATTTTCAATCCACAAAATCTTTATTTTTTATTCTCCACTGTCTTCAGACTAAATGCGCTTTAACTTATTGTAACTTTTGTTTTTGCTTTTTGAAAGAATTTTCTCAGTTTAAATAAAATCTTGTGGCAGAAACTGAAGTAAAACATCAGTTATATCCTCCATCCATCGTTTCTAACTGTAGATATCAGGGATTTTTATTTGATGAGTCCATCTCATTCACCCCACACATTCACCAGCAGGTGAAAAGGTTCAAATGGAAGTTGCGGTTTTATTTTAGAATAAAATCTTGTCTCTCTTTTAAAGCCAAAGCGAGACTTTCCTGCCAGTGTTAGATTTTGGTGATGTTTTGTACATGTATGCTTCACTACAGAGCTCACATGCTATTGATTCTGTTTACCACACATCACTGTCTGATGTATGAAGGTGTTGGATGGTCATGTCTGTCTCAGACATGTACAAAATACAGGCATCTCCTCATTTAGCTATCTAAGTCTGCTTCCTCAGTATCTTACAGACTATTTGAAACAGAGAAGCAACCAAAATCTTAGGTCGCAGAGTCTCTATTTGTTGTCTGTCCCCAAAGCCACTGAAAGGGGAAAAAACATTCCGATTTGCTGCTCACAAAGGATCTGGAATAAGCTAAGATAATAAGGAAAAAGGGAAGATACATTTTTGTGCTGCAGAGGTTTTACCTGATAAACTGTTGTCGTTATTTCATTATTAATTGTAACATTGAATTTTTTAAGGATTTTTTAGTAATGTTTTTATTATTTTACTGTTTTGTGCTGATGTTCTGAATGTTTGTTAATGTAACATGTAAAGGAGCTGCTGTCTTGGCCGGGTCACTCTCGAAAAAGAGATTTTTAATCTCAATGAGGTTTTACCTGCTTAAGTAAATGTTCAATAAAATGTGATTTTTGGATGGTTTTGGGGGGGGGGGGGGGGGGGGGGGGGGGGGGGGGGGGGGGGGGGGGGGGGGGGGGGGGGGGGGGGGGGG
>JBAMHX010000010.1:26543664-26558597 GCA_037177515.1 Pseudomugil tenellus
GCTTTTTTCTTTTTCAGGAAACGTCTCCCCAAATGGGGTTTTTGTGTTGTCCCCACCCCCCCCCCCCCCCCCCCCCCCCCCGCGACCCCGTTCGGGAATAAGCAATAGAAAATGGATGGATGGAGATCTTTCAGGAATCTATTTTATTTATATTTTATATTGCGGTCACAATAAGATGTTAATACGCTGTGCAATCATCCATCGGCATATGTACACATAGGAAAAGTACCATATATTATCAAAGGGAAGGATTTTGCCATCGTACATCCCCAGTTTGTTCCAAATGGGTCACCAATTTGTTCCAAATGGGTCACCAATTTGTTCCAAATGGGTCACCAGTTTGTTCCAAATGGGTCACCGGTCTATTACTGAACCCATAAAATATCATTTGTTTATATTTTCATTTAAACTAAATCTCATTTATCAACCTCTCAGGCTGACTAATTCTAATTATGTGTAATTGTATCCTGCATGTCCTTCAGGTGACGCTCCTGCACTCCCATCCGTCCCAACATAACGAGCAGCTGGATGGTCTCGTCATGTCCGACCCATCAGAGTCAAACCAAAATCCAAGGCGCTCATTATTCCCTCACACTCAGCTGATTACAAAGAAGCGCTAACGGTAAAACTGGTACATGTCTGTCAGAGAAAAAGGCCCCTGGGACCTGAAATCCTTCGGTCTTTAGATGAAAAAAGTCATTTTCATGGAAAGAAATAATGTTATTGATCCTCCGATCCCTTTAAAAGTTAGAAATTATTTTAAAATGAGCCCCTACGGTTGAAAAAGCACCGTGAAAGCAGGAAAGTCAGGATTTATAGCCCCCTGCTGAAATTCCTGCTGATTTTAAAATAACAGCTGAGGAAAATGGGTGAAGTCGGCATGATGTCAGACGCATTGTTCCCTAAATCTATTTTCTGTACTTTCTGATATGAACGACCTATCCCCCCCCCCACCCCCCCATCTGCATAGACTCTTTCATGCTGGCAGCATAATGTGCCTCTAAACTTTCAGTCCAAATAAGAAAGAAAAATCATCATAATTACAGCGGCGGCCATTAGTTCCCATTGTGGATGAGGGGGTTGGGGGTCTGGGTACCTAAAAGGACGAGCTGTTGGAAACAGATATTGACCTTAATGTTGTGTAAACAGCCGAGCGCTGTTGCATGTCATGACTCTATCAGCAGCGTTTTATTGTTACTGTCCAGATGTGCAGAGGTGTAGGTTTTGGCTTCATGCATCTCTGTTCAACATCATTTATATATATAAAGAAATGCTATTAGTTCCACCAATCAGTCATAGCTATCTGGTCACATGACCACATACAACAATGGTGGCATAGCAACACAAATTAGCATAAAAGGAAGGAAAAACGTGAAAGCAGCAAAGGCAGCTGTTGCTGTGACTGAAAAGACTCATTTCCACCACCGGCTCTAGCGAGTACGCATTTCTTTACGTGCATGAAGGGACGTGAAGACGTATCTGTCCACAATATCTGCCCCAAACCATTTCATTTTCCGACCGCGTCATGTTGTGTTCTGGGATTTTGCCCGGGTGGGCGTGTCGGGACATTTTCGGAGCACATTCGCAACGTGTTGTGAGTGCACTCAGTGTGCACTTTGGGTCTTTTTTTTTAATATACAGGAAAAGCGAAGAATTTCTTTTTGCTTTCAAACGATTGAATTCAGAAAGGAGTCAAAAGACGTTTTTGGTGGCCAGTGAGTTAAGCCGCTATGTCCACCATTCTCCTCCTTCATTCGGGTTTTTTATGTTGTATGACGCATCGCTAGATGACGAAACGATTAGATGACTGATTTGCTGAAGAAACGCAACAAAATTCCGGATTTCCCAAACCAAGCCGTGGAAACGGGGTTAAAACTTTCTAACAACATCCAACCTGACGAAACATTTTCATCGTTTTTACCTAAATTCCTTCTTTGCTGTCGTTCGTCTGACTCGTCTTGTTCGCGTCCAGAATCTCAGATTAAAAAGAAATCTTTTACATCGACCTTTTTAGTGTTCCCAAACAATCTTTGTTAAATCCGACTCTAGCTAATCAAACCACAACACATGATGAGTAAATTTGCTTTAGTTATAAACGCTCAAGATGATTTTGAAACTTATGATTGGCTGCATGAAAGTGATGTCAGAGGCTGTTTAGAAAATATGATCATATAGTTTCGTGTAGCATTGTTAGCACATATAGTAGTTATAGAAACATTACTTTTGTTCATTTCTCCCACCTCTAGAAAACAAGCAGCTCACTTCTCTTTCCGAGACAAAACCAGGCATGAATTAAATGATAATTTAATTAAACTGTGCAGCACGTGGCACGTAAACAGGCCAGACTCAACACACCGTGGCGTTACGTGGATGTTCCTGTCAAAGTTTCTTTTTGTGTGTTTTTACAGACATGGATGATAACTAAACGATTCCACGGCATTTCCCAGATGATGCAAACTTCAGGAGGTCGAATCAAACCGCAACAATCCCACAAACCACAAACACCAGCTCTGAGACTCGGCTGAGAAAATAAAGAAATGACCCATCTGGGATGGAAACAACATTAAACCTACTGCAGGACAGAAAAGGTGTGTGTGTGTGTGTGTGTGTGTGTGTGTGTATTAGTGTCGATATGGTGTCTGCAGCTGGGTAACTACAGGGTCCCCACCGGCTGCTGTGATGAAGGTCTTTGTTTTCACTCCTCCGAGCATCTTTCAAACACACACACACACACACACACACACACACACACACACACACACACACACACACACATACACACACACACAGACAGACAAATCCCTGCAGGAAGTCCACACATTTCCTTTCACACAACAAAAAAAGGCTTTTCTTCTGAGAAATGTGGCCAAAAACCATCCATGAATTCAAGCAGGACCACAAACTATAAGCTTAAAGCAGGTTTCACCATGTGTGTGCCCCCCGTCCCCCCACCGAGAGGAAGACACCATTTTTAATAAAAAAAAAAAATGTGTGTTTGTTTACAATAAACAACAAATCTATGTGAACTATGGTATAACTGGATGTGTAAACAGTCCAATCTGTTACTAAGGCCCCTGCAGATACGCCAGCCCAGAATAGGCTCTCTATGCTGGGGGGGATTGGGGGCTTAAATCCAGGGATCTGGTGTCCAGGATGGCGGAAGATCACAACTCCTCTCTCTCGTTTGCTTTTTTTTTTCTTTCCTTATCGAGCGTCAGAAACAAACAGAAATCTCCTCATTGCAATTCGTCCAATAGTGTCGAGTTTTTCCTTCTTCTGGTGCCGTTTTGTTTGTAGAACCATGTTTTATCTGTAATTTACACGTTTTCTTAAAAGCTTTTGGCAAAAGGAAACACAAATGGTTTCTGTTAGAGTGAATAAAGAGCTGGATGGAGAACGCTGGGCAGCAACACAAAATATTTGCTAAATAGGTGAGACGTGACTGGATCTGGTCTGATCTAAAGGAAAGTTAACCTCCATCTCATCCCAACTCAACTTATTTTTTTATTTCAATCAAAATAAACAGAAATTATTTTTCTGAAAACAGTTTATTTAGTTTTTTTTCTTTTATGATATGAACATCAACCTAAAGTTGATCGCGAGCATAGATCGCGCCTTTAAGAGCTAAAATGGGTCAGATGTAAACATGAGCCTGGATGAAAGTGTGTGTGTGTGTGTGTGTGTGTGTGGGGGGGGGGGGGTGTTCCCTAACCCTTTTGGTCCAAGCTTGTCCTGCCCAAGTGGGTTCTGTTCTGGACTCCCCCCCCCCCCCCCCCCCCCCCCCCCCCCCCCCCCCCCCCCCCCCCCCCCCCTCCTCCCGCTGTCTCTCCTAAACATGTTGGGCAAAGCTTGGTCTGATAAAGGGGGTTCTGGTATGGAGGCTCACAGCTCAGGGGACTTGGAAAATATTCATCTCCCCTAAGCCGGGAGAGTAAAAGAGGGGGGTGGGCTTTGTCTAACACACCCCTGCAGTCCTCTTCTCTTTTGTTGGGAGGCAACACACACACACACACACACACACGCATACATGTGTAAAGCTCTCCTGCAGCGAGGATCTAACCAGCTGTCTTGGCTCTAAAATTCGCCCGTCGCCCCTCATAAACACAAAAACCCTCAGAGGAATCCTTTCGCTGCCCCCCCGACATTAAAACTTTTTTTTTTTTTTTGGTGTTTTTATTTAATCTGCTGGATGTTTGACACAAGCTGCACTTCTCTAACCACCCGATTCAAAGGCTGCCGGCAGCCCTTACAATTTATGAAACTCTTGTAGTAGTCGAACATCTAGACACAAAGTGAGTGAAAAAAATTTCCTGCTGACTGGAACATCGCTGCAGCTTATTTTAATGGCAAATTTAGCAGCTAATATCACATAATCCTGCTGTGTGTCCTTAAACAAACAGCAAATTATTATCAAGGCGGGTTTTAGGGGGGTCCTCGGGGGGGCTAAGCCCACCTCTGAAAATAAATTGCTCATCCCGATTCTGATTGGTTGACTTGGAAACAGTAGACATCGTTTTGTCTTTATCACTATCTATATTTATTATCATTATTATTATAATTAATAAAAATATTTTAGAAACATGAACTTTTTTTCTTTATTTTCTCCATAGAAGAGATTGTTTTGTTTTTTAGCAACTTTATGCAAAATCTACCAGGTGGATTTTTGAGGTTGTTTTTCTCTGAGAATGGGTCTTAGTATAACTTATATTCCATTAAGTTTTGTGATTTATTTGGAAGAACTTTATTTTTAAAGGGATTCTTTACATTATGGGCTGATTGGGGAGGTCTGCGCTCTTATAATGCTGTTTCTAGTCTCCTGACATGGAAAATTACCTGAGGATTTACTTTTATTCTGTAGTCTTTTCTGATCTGCAGTAGTTGACATACTGTGTTTTTGTTTGTTTTTATTTCTCAGTATATTTTGCATGTTGTGTGGCCATTTTGTGTTTAAGTTGTTTTATGTTTGCAGTTTTTTGTTTTAAAATGTATTTTAAAAAAGAGACTTTTGATCTTCCTCGCCTGTTTCATTTCAGTTATTGAATCTTTCTGTCATGTTGTTTTTCGCTCTACATAATATATAAAAATTAAATATATATTAAAAAATTATTGCAATTAATTTTAATTTTATTAATTTAAATATTAAAAACAAAAAATATTTATATAAAGATTTTAACAAAGTGAGAACGTCACAAAATTTTACAGACTAATTTGCTCAATACAGAGAGTTTTATAGAACTTACAGGTGTGTGAAATATAGGCGCACATAGGACTCAAATGGGGGGAGGTTTGAGGTTTCGCCTCCTTCTGTTAGCATTAAAAAAACAACCACATTTCAACCAATAGATTCCAGCAGCTGCGCTCGTGTTGATTGGTTAATCACTGATTTTTCTGTATGTTTACTATCTAACTAATGTTTTAACCTGTTCTGTCTTTGTAACACCAGTTAGCTTCTAAATACTCATATATTGTATAATATTCATTAAAATGTTTGGCTTTGATAGTGGGAATATCACGTTGATCTAACTAAAGTTAACAAAAACTGCTGGATATTCCCCACATGAACGTCTATATTATCTCAGCCACCCCACTGAAAATACCCTGGATACGCCCCTGCTTATTATTCCATTTGACTACACCAAATAACTGTGGATAGAGCAAAAAACTGGGCATTCTCCACCATCTATCCGTATCCCGCCAGTAAAGTCTGTTTGAACAACATCCTCAATCTGAACCAATCCGACGTCTCCGTACAGAAACGCTCGCCGCCATCTGGGCGTCTGTGACGAGAACGAAGCAGCAAACAAAGATAACTGAATCCGCCGTCTTATTTCCCTCCCTTCTGTGTGTGTGAAAGTCCATGTGTATTGTTAGCGGACCCTTTCAGAGGAGGGGGCTTCTAGTCGCTCTCCTGGCGTCAGCCTTTCCATCGCTGCCTCATCCATATTCATCGACCGCCCCGCTCTCCTCGCCTATCAGCGACCGGCTCGCTGTAACCGACGCTTCGCTCCACCAGTCGCATGCCTCTTTGTGGGAGGATGCCCACCTCTCTGCGCCTTCACCCCACCCTGTACAACGCCTTCTTCTTTTGACGCAGTGGCTTTAAAAGAGAGGAAGAGGAGAGGGAGAGTGGGAGGAGAGCTGCAGCTACTTGTGGCAGATTCCTGCATATGGTGGCGACCGATCGATCGACAGCGATGGAAAGTCACCGAGCGAGCGTGCGATTGATTCAGGGGTTGGGGCAAATGATAGGAGGACAAGAGGGAAGGAGGCTAGGAGGAAGAGGAGGGTGTATTCAAGAAGCAGAGCATGATTAGTGTGGATAAGGAGAGGAAGACTGAGAGGAGAAGCAGCTCAACAGGCCTCAAACTTGCGTCATGACTGTCGTTTTCTCTTTTTATTAGATTCAAACATGAACTTATTTCTTCATAATCTGCATGTGCAAACCAAACATGGTGCTTCTTCCTCTTCCTCAGTCGGATCGGCACGAAGAGGGGGGCCTTCCTCTGAAAGGATGACCCAAAATAAGATGCAGAGCGACGGTCAGATCAATAACTTTAAAGGCCTGTTCTCATGCAGCCGGGCTCGACACACAGCACGAGCAGCTGTGTGTGTGTGTGTGTGTGTGTGTGTGTGTGTGTGTGTGTGTGTGTGTGTGTGCGCATACATTTACACGCCCCTTCATCTCTCTCATTAAATTCCATCCTGCTTTTTACGAGTAAAGTCAGACAAAAGACGACGAGAGCAACACACACAGAAATGTCGCGTTATACTCAGAGTCCCATAACGTCACTTTGCAAGGACGTTTTAACCCCCCCATAACTCCTCCTCCTCTTTCCAGGCGCAGCCAGTCCTTCCATTTACTAAATGAATGTCTTGAGGAGAGAAGATGAAAAGATGGAAAAACATGATGTGAAAATAATCAAAGTGATAAAAGCAGCTAAACCTGCGGCGTCCCGCTGACACGTCCGATCGCTGAACACCTACATGAAAGTAAAAAAACGTATTTTGTTTCCGCTTACATAAGGCTTCTCATCGACTTATACAAGCAGTTTGTTTCCCTGAAAGCTGCATTTGTTTTGCACAACCAGATGCTGGTTGCTGAAAGGGGACTTACTGGTTTCATATCCGCGTCTTTAGCAAATCTTTCCACCTTCTTCCATCATTGCTTATCAAACTGCTGCTTATTGTTTCCTTGTAGGACTTTACTGTCTTATGGGACGGACGGGAAGTCCAGGTTACTGTGCAAAAGTCTTGAGCCACCACTGATTTATCTTTTACCGGAAAACAAAGTCAGGATCAAAGTTTCTTATTAGTTTGAAATTCAATATTTATTCTGAAAGAATCTTTCTGTCAGTGTCGTCTTCCGGAAAAGTTCTTCTAGGGAAATCCTTCGTCTTTGTCTGTTTCCTGTCCGGGTTCTGGGGAGGATCCACCCATCACCCGTTAACACGGATCTTTAGTCCAGTTCTTAGATCATGTGACATACCTCAGCCAGACTGCTATGTTTCCATGGAAACCATTTCTGATGAGGCTTCAAGTGAAGGTGTAGTTGCAGCCATCAGGTCTTTAGGACTTCACTTTGTTATTTTTCATAACTGAATCTAATAAAAAGGGATAATAAATTATGTATTTGATTGCCGATAACAACAGAGCCAAAAGATAAAAATCTGGATTGATTTATCTGATTTGTGTCGACACAACACCGGATCATTCGTCACTCAAGTACTGAGTGACAGAAAAATCAGACGGTATTTAAAGAAAAACCTTCAGAAATTCTGAAGAACTGTTTATTGGACCTTCAATGGTCCAACCAAGCCTTGTTAGCAACCAGAAATATACCATCTGGGGCTCAAGACTTTTGCACAAAGCTGCGTTTTCCAACAGACTGAAACCCAAATACAGACGTGTGTATTAACCTTATAAGCAATCAGCATAGATAAGTAAAGCGGGTTTAATTGTTTATTCCTGCACTAATGAAGCGATTTCATGACATTTACTGTGATTTAGCTCTTAATTCCAGAAGCCTCAGACAGAATATCCTCCCACTCTGAACCTTTCTGACCTGATAGAAAAGCTTTTTAAACACAAACGTCTGCAAATGCAACAAGAAAACGCTGCAGCTAGCAAGTCGTGCAGCCGGATGTTATTAAACTGGATATTTTAATCCATCATGATGAAAAGCAAAAGACTGAATCAAATAAGAAGAATTGTCTCCTGCGACACGATGAAGAGCAAATCTGAATTCCTGTAATAGATAAGAGACTGTTGTGTTGGCTGGGGGGGCGGTGAACCAGTAAGAACGGGTTTGTGTTGGTGGATTAGAAGGGAGGGGGGGGTGGGGGTGCAGCAGCCACTGCAGCTACTCATTGATCTTCCCATCTTTAAGAGCTTCAGCTCTTTACGAGACGTACGTGATTTACGACCCGCGGGGCAGCAGCGGTCCCACGGTGTCCCACGTCTGACCAGCGCTTTCACTCTTCACACACACACACAGGACACAGATAAACCCCCATCATCCAGAAGATGATCTTTTCTGCTTGGAGTGAAACTTTTACTCTTCCAGAAACAAGCAGAAGCCTGAAATCTGAGCAGGATGGGAAACATATTTAATACAAACTGGATTTATTTCAGCTCCAATAAATATAAAGAACTATAAACCTTATTTCCTTTTGAGTTTAAAAGTTCTAAAAAATCTTTTCTCTTTTTTCAGCACAAAATTCATCACATTTTATATCCAGAATATTTTAACAACAGGTCAGTGGATGATACGGCCAGCATGAGGTCAAAGGTCAGGCGCAGCACCCGGCTGGGCGTTTGGTCACATGGCAAAAGAAACTGAATTTGCATAAAAAAGCATGACAATGGATGTTATGGAATTGATCACATACAATATAATAACCAGCATGCACTATCCTGAATCATGACAATGGTGGTGTTAAATGTTACTTTAAGCCCTTTTTAACTGTCAGACCCTCCAGCAGTTGCTCCATCTCATTAAAAAAATCTAAAACTTGGAAATTTGGCTGAATTTTTATGAACAAAAACACGTGAGTGTGTTTGCAGTCCTGCATTAAAGAATGTTACATTAAAGATTATAAAACAGGTAGAAGATCAAAAATCAAAGTCTGTCTTACCATGAGTCTCAGTTTCTTGGTGGGGGAATACAATGCCTTCAGTTTCAAAAAGGGGCTGCAGGAAGGCCACTACAGAGAGAGGAAGCACAGGGGTGGGGGGTGTGTGGTGTAAGCTAATCATACAAAGAAACAACCATCATTATTACTATTTATATTACTTCTAACTTTGACTTCTGATGGCAGAACTGCAGCTTGAGTGCAGAAATATAAATACAAAAAACATGAGCAGTTGTAAAATAAGGCAGTAATTTGGATAAAGGCACGAGTTTGGATCTGCATGAGTTTTGGAAAATAAAAAGGTTTAATTTGGTTTAAGTTCAAATAAACAAATTATCAGATCAAATTATTGCATAAAAAGACATTTCTAAAGAAATCAAAAGAAAAATCCGAAACCAAACTGATTCCTCTTTGTTTCTTATTTGCAGTGCTATGAGGTGTGTGTGTGTGCGCGCGCGATCAGCAGCCTGGAGGTGTCAGCCTGGCATCGGCGCGTCTGTCCGCTTTGCCTCTGTGAAACTGACTGAACCGCCATCATCACCAACATTTCAGCCTTTTCATTTGTCTAAATGGACAAGGCGGCGGAGTTTTACGCAGGCAGGCGGAAGGCCCCCCTGAGAGGCAGCGAGGAGGAGCCTTTAGCGCTGAGTGCTGCATCGATCTGCAGTTAAACACTGCCGACTAACCTGCAGCTCACCCCCCTACTGCCAGACTCACACCCACCGTCCTGGATCCCGCTAAAGCCCCAGTCCAGGTCGACCCGCATGGAGTCGCTCCCACTTTAACTTTTAGGCTAAAAGATTCTTCATAACGCTTAAGTCCTCAAAAATAAAGCGTTAAAAGCAGCTAAAACCAAAAGCTGCGTGTTGTCCCTTTAACCATAATAAATAAATAAAAACTTAAGATGCAGCTTGAAGGTCTCCATGTTTACGTGTCTCTATGAGACACTGCTCTGTTTACAGAAGCATCATTTGCATCCAAAAGCCAAATGTTCACATTTTACACTTTACTGAAGCAGATTTTCTTAAAATATTTCATTAGAAGACTTTAGGTTGAGTGGGGGTGGGTTCGGGGGAAAGGGGGTTCCTTTGAGGAAGCACCCAAAAGCCCCCCCCCCCCCCCCCCCAGCTTAAAAAAATTACACATAGTTGCTTTTAAAACCGAGCCCCGTGCAGCCACTCTCATGAAACATCTCTCACTGCTATGAGAAGAATGATATTTAACTAGCATGTGAAGGTGGAAACTGTACCGGTTGCAGTTTATGGGAAATGCATGAAAATCTCATAAATCCAGTAAGAAAAAAACCACAAGCACAAAGAATCACTCCTGTTCCCGGACAGATGCATCATATTTCCTGCTGTAGGTCACATCAAATGGGAGATTCTCTTACCTTTAGCTTGTGCTCCTTCCTGTTAACAATCACAGCAGTGATCTGCTGGTCCATAAAGACCAGGATGGTGACCAGTAGGGCCGGAAGAGCAGACGCCAGGTAAACCCACCAGGGGTTTCCTCCAAAGGGGGCAACAAACCAGCCTCGTTCTGGGCTTGTTGGCTATGAGGGAGGAGAAAAGAAGCTTCACCACAAAGAAAAAGATTTTTTTTCTTTACATTTTGTGACTGTTGGGAGGAAGGAGCGCACCTTGAATTCACTTGGCACAATGAGTTTCGGGGTGTCAACTCCCACAAGGACATCTACTCCACAGAAGATGAAGATGGTGAGGATGATGGCGAAGTCACTGATGAGCTTTCTTACCTGGTGGAAATGGATGCAAAACTCTGCTAAGCTGGCTGAAACATCTGCCTTAATGCCAGCATCTCAGAACTTCAGCATGTTGTGTTTATCTCTTTTCTAGCTACTTTAAAACTCCTGAACATCTTCCACACAGGATATAAGAACAGCAGCGATCAACACTATTTTACTGCAAGAGATGGTTGCAGAGGCTGGAATACTCATTAAGGCTTTCTGCGGCAGCGGCAAACATGTTGAACCTCATCTACGAGACAGACTTTAGTTACTCACAGTGGTAGGGAAGAAGGGGCTCGTTTTGAACTTCCTCAGAGACATGGAGCAGGTGTAGGTACCAAAGAAGAGGATTAGGGACATGAGGGTGACATCTGGGACAAAGTCGCAGGCCTTCCCCACCAACTCGCCTTTGTACTTCAAGCATTCTGTCATCGTGAGGGACGACCACGTGGTGTTCTGCGGCTGCACAGTACAGAGACGTCCGATCAGAAAGGAAACCAGACACACAGCTGCTTGTCTCAGACCATTAAACAGGTAACAACAGGCTAATCCTGCAACAAAATATAACCGTGTTTTGCAATGTGTCTCTTGCATCATATGGCTGGTTTAAGTTTCCAGGAAGGGATTTCAAGGATGTCAATGATTTCTAGGAAATCTGTCAAAGAGTTGCAGGAAATGTAACTGAAGACCTTCAGTTTGAACAAAATTACACACATCTGCCCGCTCATTGTCCTTCCTCACTAACCAGGCTAGCTACTGTTAGCCATACATGCTAATATCGATACACTATGTTGTTCTTCGCACATGCAAAACACCACTATGATAGAAGCAAGACAGAACTATGTGTGTAACCTAAACAACAACTGACAGATGCAGTATTGAGATTAGCACTGCATTGCTGAAACTGTCACCTGCAAGTGCAATGGCAGCCATTTTGGATTTTAAAGTTATGGGGTCATTTTATATTTCTGAGCTTAGATCCAAAAAGAAAAGCAGAAAAAAATAACGTGGAAGTTCAGACTTTAAGGGATAAATGAAAGATCACAACCATTTCTAGGATTGTAGAAAACATTGATAGAAGAGTGACCTCTTACCAGACCAGTGTAGTTCCAGTACCAGATAGAAGTTCTATCTAATGGATCACCGACATCCTGAGTTTCATTTTCTGCAGAAACAAGACAACATGTCCTCATTACATAATATTTATGATGACTTATTGCAGTAGTGAAGGACTAAAATGTGTAAATCTGTGGGGGTGGAATGACAACATGCTAACATACGCTATATGCTACAACAGGGCTACTCATCTCAGTCCTGCAGGTTTTCACCATATCCCTGCACAAACACACCTGACTCAAATTAACTTAGAACTTTAAGGCTGTTGGATCCATTTAATTTGGATCAGATATGTTAAAGCAGGGATGCACTGAAAACCTGCAGGGACTGTTATGGGACCGAGTTAAACAGCGCTGTGCTACAAGATAAGACTGAATTTTAATCAATCGGTGCAGTTCAGTGTTGCTATATGACCTCATTTAGCATGTTAGCTGCTACATTTTGCTTTTCTACTTTAGGTAAAACATCAGCCTTCATGCCTGCAGATCAAATCTAGAGCAAACTTACACATTAACTTTGTTAAAAAGACTGTTGTGATTCCAGCCAAGACTTTGCTCTGCAAATCATGCAACTTCAAGTTGGTTTGCAAAATGATTCCAGCTTGTATTGTTTACAGCAGTGATCCCCAAACTGGGTCCTTGAGGGTTTGACATGCTGGTTTTTAGAAATATCCCTGCTTCAAAACACTCGGCTCAAATCAGCAAATTAGCAGAGCTGTGCAGAGTTTTAAACAAGAGTGTTGAAGCAGGGAAACCTCTAAAACCGGCAGGAAACGTACCCACGAGGACCAAGACAGAGGAGCCTTGGCTTAGAGAAAGAAGGATTAATTCACTGTGCACAAACAGGATGTAAGAACCTATAAAAATCAGCAGCACTGTCATGATGGGATCCAGATGATTCATCTTATGGAAGGCAAAGAAAACAGCGTCTCACCTAAGATTGTCGGAGCCATGCAGAGACAGTCGTATTGTGTGACATATTCCATGTTGTAGTCAGAGTTGATGGGATAGTGGTGGGATAATTTAATCATCTTCTTGAAGGCATCATAGATAAAGATGAAGCTGATCAGGCAGGAGAAGCCCTCCTCAGTGAAGCGAGTGAAGTACTTCACCAGAAAGCTGGCGTCAGTGGCCACGAGCACCAAGCAGAAGAACGCCGACCACAAGCCGATCCACAGGCGGAACTCCAGGTAGTCAAACTCATTATCTCTAAATGCAAAACACGGACATTCAAAAACTAGAAAGCTTTATGAGATGGGGAAGGCGCAGCATCTGGGAGACCACAATGAGCGTACTTGCTGAAGTTGAAAAGCAGTCGTTCAAACACCAGAACAGGACCGGTGCTGCTGAGGATGATGAGAGGCTGGCCACCCAGCAGACAGAACACCCCACCAGCAATGGCGGTGCCGAGAAAACTCTCCAACACACCCTGCAAACACACAGCCAGGCAAAGACTAAATCACACCTTACTTGTGATACCTAACAGCCAATCAGGATTTAGTTTAAATCCCAGTCTGACCTGCATGTTCTCTGTTGCATCTCCCAGCAGACCACCAAAGGTGATGGCATTTGTCACAGTTCCAAGGTAAATAAACAAAATGGCCGACAGAGCCTGGATGTGGATTGCATCGGTGAAGTCACTAAGAAAAAAAGGCGCTTTTCTCTTTATGTCAAGTATCAGACCCCCACAGAACCTGAGAAGATACAAAGGAGAGAACATCTTCAGCAACATGAAGCACAACACACCTACACACTGATCATTTTATCTTGCGGATATCATTGATTAACCTCGTGAGGACCGGCTTGGACCCACTTTTTCCTTCAGTAAAGCCTAAATTCATTCTCGGTATCAGCTCAACAAGCTGTTGGAAACATTTGTCAGACATTTTGCTCCATATTGCCATGAAGCATCACACTGCAGCGTAGTCGGCTGCAGATCCACAATGAGAATCTCCAGTTTCACCACATCCCTGCTGCAACACTTCATTCCAGTTAAAGCTGTGAGATCAAGTCATTCATTTGAGTCAGGTGTATTGAGGCAGGCAAACTGAAAGTCTACAGAGCAGTGGGCATTGAGAACAGCAGCAGGGGATACCTGCTGTACTGGTACCAAGATAGAAAGCAGGAGGGGATGATGAGAGCTTTGTGACATCATCCTACTGGAAATCTGCATCAGAAGATGCTACACTGTGCTGTGATGGTTAAACCGTGCAATGCTGGTATTACGGACACACCAGGAGAATATCTGTCTTTACCCAGCACCATATATCCTCCCATTTGAATCATACAGCTGAAGTTGAGATTCATCAGACCAGTTTGTCCAGTTCTGGAAAGTCTGTGTGAATTGTAGTTTCCTGTTATTAGCTGCAGGAGTGGAACCCTGTGGGTTCTCCTGCTGCTGGAGAGGTTGGATGTGTTATGTGTTCAGACATGATGTTTTGCACATCTGGGTTTGAACCAGAGCTGATCGGACTTCCTGTTGACTTCGTATCGTCTCCGACCAGTCTGCTTGTCCATCTCTGACATCAGCATGTGGTCCACACATCTGCCATTTCACTGGACATTTTCTGTTTCAAACTTCTCTTTAAACCCTTGTTGTGGAAATTTCATGTATTAGCTTAATTACCTTGCTCTTAATTAATGTCTAGCTGAAAGGTCTGATCATAAGGCTCCTAAAGTGATGTCATTCTGACCTTCGTAAACCATCTGCAAGGTCAGCGTCCTTCCATCAGGAAAATGTTTAGATGAGACCTGAGTCTTTATCTGTCATAGCAGGCTCCAAACTGACGCGCGCAACCAAAGTGCTTAAACGAAGGTGTCGCTAAGTGACTGGGCAGAATTTCTTTGGACTTCTCTGTGACAACAGATCTCTTAAAGGAGAACTTCGCTTTTTTTTAACCTGGGGTCTGTTGTCATCTTTCCTTCCATACATGTGAGTGATGT
>JBAMHX010000010.1:26605681-26617824 GCA_037177515.1 Pseudomugil tenellus
TTCTATTCTATTCTATTCTATTCTATTCTATTCTATTCTATTCTATTCTATTCTATTCTATTCTATTCTATTCTAGACATTTAGCAGACGCTTTCCTCCAAAACGACTTACATCTGTGAAACAACGAGTTGTGTGGGACCCAAAATATCATCACATAGCTTCAAAGCAAAGGACAGAATAAATATTCACATAAATACATAACTATACATAGTTTGCATAAACATCCCCCCCCCCCACCCACCCATCCCGTTAATATGGTTTGTTCCAGGAGCTCTTAAACAAGTAATTTGGCCTGCTTTCCTCCGTTAAACCCCCCGTGCAGAAGACAAAAGGCGAGTATTGCCATAATAGAATAGAAATGTAACAGAAGGTTTCTATAGCTACAAATGTTATTAAACAGAGAAATGATGGCAAACACACATGTCCGCCACACAAACACATATTTTTAACATATTTTTTCCTTTTACTTTATCTACAAAACAAACAAAAGGAAAAACTTTCCAGCTTTATAGCAAACGATAAGAAGCTGAGCTGCAGCCAAACAGATAAGAGGTCATGTGAGGTCAGCGGGGTCATGCTGGGTTCCTGCGCTTCCCGTTCGAGTGGGCGCGCCATGTTCCCGTTATCACCACCTGAACTTCCCAACATTATTACATTTGATGCTCTTAGTTTAATCTTCAGCTGCATCTGCTGAGTTTGGTCATGATGTGGCTCAGATCTGGAGAAAATCCAGGAAGGAAAATCCTTCCCAGTTTAAACAAATTAGGAGGTCACTGACATTAACCCCGACAAGACTCGCTAAACATGTTCTGTACACCAGAGACCCAGACGTTGCAACATTCCCACCGCGGCAGAGACGCAGTTTCCATCCTGTCACGTCAATTTCCTCCTCCAGACTGCAGCTTCAACACGGGGTTTGATGCATAAAGCTCTCATGCGAGATGTCCCAGGATCAGTTCCTGCCGTACAGACGCTTTGTGCTCTCATATGTCATAGACGAGCAAAAGACCATTTAAACAGAAAAACAGTGAGGCAACATGAACAATAGAAACTACACTAAACTAAAAAAAAAAAAAAAAAAAGAACACCAGAACAGGAAGAACAAACTTGCAGCTAAATGATGTCTAACACACGAAGTAGCAACGAGGAAAAGAAAACCTGGAGCCGATGAGAAGCATATGTGACAATTAATGGCCAGAAGCAGATAACAGGAAGTAAAGCAGAAACAATTTTACAAAATAAAAGACAAAACAAGAACTATAGTTACAGAAACTAAAATAACAGAACGCACACAGAGTCATGAGAAAACACAACATCAGCACAATCATAAAACACACACACAAAACTACGGACAAAATACAGCAGGAAGAAAAAATGTGACCTCTATGAAATACCGTACTTATCACGCGATAAAACTTGCATAAGGGAAACAGGAAGATCATTTGGAACATGAAAGGAGAGCATCACAAAGAATGTGAAAATCAAACAGCCAATAGAAAAAACAAGAGCAGTAAAAGAACAAGCAGAACAAGAAAATCTCAAATCAGACATATCCGATCACTGCAAAAGAGAAAATCACATCGTGAACTGGAAAAATGCCAGAGAGTAACAGATACCACCGCTGGATCAGAAAGGCCATCAAACGAAAGCGGGCCAAATACCATGAAACAGGATGGAGGAGCGTACACTCTTTCGTTTCCGACCCGGGGAGGGCACTCCGGCTGAGGAACATGATCTCAGGTTTGGAGGGTCTGATTCTCATCCCCGTTGCTTCACACTCGGCTAAGAATCACTCAAGATCTGGAGATCACGGCTAGATGAAGCCAACAGAACCGCATCACGTGCAAAAAGCAGAGACCTGATTCTGAAGCCACCAAACCGGATCCCCTCAACACCTCGGCTGCACCTAGAAATCCTGTCCATGTAGGTTCTGAACAGGAACGGGGATAAAGGGCAATTCTCACCAGCTGGAGTAGTAAACAAGTTACTCTGTCTTACAAAAAGAACCTTAAAAAAGTGATAAAAACCAGATTCGGTCAGGAGGCGGTGGTTTTATACTCATTGATCTTTTATCCAGAACATAAGCAGCTACCGAGCAGGTTAGCGCTTCAGCCTGTCTTACTGGGGTTAAATACTCTGCTAAGAAGTAGTGCAGTGTCGTAGTACAGAAAACCTGGAAGTTACTTCAACAAGAGAAAATACATCTTTGTACTACAGGCCATCGCAGGGACAAGAGAGACAAGTCATCATTCCAGCTCACACTCACAGGGAGAGTTTAGAGTGATAACTAACCTAAAATCATGGGAGGAAGGAAGGCGAACTCACACATACACACAGAGAACATACAAACTTCACATTTATGTCTGTTTTACTTGCCCCCTTACAAAAGAAAACAACTTTTCCTTTAATAAAACATCCCCCAGCTTCTCTAAAGTCCACACGGAAAGGCCGGTTTAACCCCCACCAAACTGTTGCTCCAACCAGCAACCTTCCTGCTGGGTGGTGCGAATTAAAACCAACTAAAATGCTCAAAGCAAATCTTACTGGGATGAAAGAATCCACCCGGTTCCTGCTTTACACAGACACATCATTCTCCATCATTATTAAATGCATGAAGTTAGAAACTACCAAACATAAAACAGTCAGACTGGTAACCAACAGAACCAGAACTCTGGAAATCAGAGAACCTTCCTGAAGCAACACAGAATAAAATGGTTTTATTGTCACGTGCAATTCCAAGCTGTTGCCAAAACACAGTGCAAAGAAGAGCATCAAAAAGATGCAAAGGGATATACGAAGAACAATATTTACAATATAGACATAGAGGTGAGGTGCATAGTTTGGGATAATAAATATCGAGAGTTCAAGTATAGATTATTGCACATACTCCTGAGATGTTTATATAAATGTGGTATATATACAGTAATGTATATATACATATATACTGTATATACACAGTATGAATATATTGCACCTGTGGACTTTTTTGGACTGGGATGCACATTTATGTTGGAGTTTATTGCTTTAGGAATAAAATCCATCCAGCATCAGATGCTTCCATGTTGAGAAAAACAAAGTTTTCTAATAATGTTGCTGCTTTCATTTTGGACTGCACGAGCAGCAGCTGAGCTCGGATGCAAACCCGCTTTGGGATTAAATTTGCAGCTCCTCGTAGACCAGAGGCTGCTTTAGACACTGGAACCGATTGTGTCCGTCTGGTGGATGAAATGTGAGCAGGTTTATCTGCTGCTATTTTTACTCAGCAAACAAACTGAATCAAATGAAGGCAGATCAGAGCTTCGCTTTATGAGAATGCAAGTGCATGGATTTCAGACCTCATGACGCCGCAGAGTCTAAAACGTTTAACTTTTTTTGTACACATTTAACTCCATGAAGTAGCTGCACTCAAATCTAAAGTAATAAAGATTTCAATGTGATATGAAGAACTGATTTAATCATTTGCTGTCTTCGTCATCATCATAAATCTGTTTGTCTTCACCATTTGCTGCATTCAATAACTACTCAGTCGCCTCCTCTGTGGACCTCTCAGGATTTAACGTCTCTAATCTGTAATAAGATCTGTGGAGCAACTATGAAGCAGAAAACCAACAGAAAATACCATCAGCAGTTGCTTATTGAAAATGTCTGGGCTGAAAAAAGTTTTTAAAAAGCTTTATCTTCTTAACGCTGCCTGGTTTTTATTTAGACAGATTAGTGTTTATGAGAAAGAAAACACAGTTGGAGCTCGGTAGTAGACTTTTCCACGATAAGGGCTGGTTGTAAATCTCACACATAGATGAGACCTTCGTCATTGCTCTTCCATTCAGATTCATGTGCAGGAGCTTTGCAACACAGCAGTAAAATAAAACAAAGTTTTGTGTGCTGACACAGCTCTGCAATAAGCCCCTCAGCCTTGCAGGTTGCAGCGTTTGGATTGTTTCAGAGAGGAGGTGACAAAGTTGGTCAAATCCAACAATTACGCAACTCAGGCTTTTAGTCAGGAAGCAAGAGGCGATTGGCAGAAGCATCAGAGCCGACTCTGTGGCTGCATCTCCCGTCCACACGGCTCGGAGTTACAGACTGGCGCCCTAGAGGGGCCTGACTGTCAGAATGAGTTGTAAACAGGAGAGAGGACAGTTCAGTGTCAGCTCCCATAAGTGTGGTGGGAAAAGCCTCAGCATCACCCAGCCAAAAACAGGGGGAGATGGAGAAGGGGAGAGGAGGGGGCAGGATCGGAGGCTTATGGAGGAGTTTGACTGGCGACACAGCGACCGGGTCAACCAGAGATGTGTTTGTATCTGTGACTTATTCTCCAGACAAAAGAGGACATTTTGTTAGAGATAGGTGAAAGTTATCATTAAAAATACTGTTTCTGATGGAACAGTGACATTTATTATGCACATTCATGGACACGTTTGCTACCCTACAGCGTCCTGAAGCTAAAGACCAATTTCCATCAGGTCTGTGTGCACAGCAGCCTCTGGAGCTAACTATGTCTGTTTTCGTCAACAGTTTGTTTAATGCTTCGTTATGACTCTGAAACATATGCACAGGGTCATATTTTCACAGAGCAGCTTCCAGAATCCCTCTCAGCTGTCCAGATAGAGTCAGACATAAGATCAAAGACAGGAGCAGTGTAAAACAGCTGGTAAATGTCAAAATAAAAGCCCTTGTGTTGGTTTGCGATTGCTGTCTGACAACAGATTGAAACTCTTTCCATCTCAGTGTCTAATTTAGATATTTATACAACACTATGGATTATATTTACAAGTAGAATGGCAGAAAGAAGGAGGTGAGGACTGAGATATCAAAGATTGTGGGCGTAAATGTTGAGTTTAACATACCTATTACACAGAAATACGCTTTTAATACTAATCCCCGTCAGTCAGGTAAGCTGTCACTGAAGAGCCATACAGTAACACCTGCTAAAAGAACATGTGAACTCATGGTGAGGTGAATCCATTCCCATGCATGGAAGATGCAACGTATTCAGATAGTCAGCGGACCTCATTATAGACCTGAAGAAGTCCAGCAACCCCACATAACTCATTTCTCTCTGGAACACGGTGGAATTTCCAGATCTCATTACATGTTATATTTGCTTGTCACTTCTGAGACGGATTAATATCTTTTCATTGCACACAAGATTGTGACGGGTATTGTACGAACCCAAATGCAGTACAAAACAGGCACAGATCGATATTAATCGCTTTATTAACTGAAAACGGTTCAATCGCTGGGCTGGTGGCAAGTCAGGACAAGCAAAAGTTTGGTAACCAGGAGGCAAGCAGAATGATCCAAAAAGGGAAGCAGGCTGAATTCATGATCCAGGACAAAAGGCTGAGGAAATTCATTAGGATACAGACTGAATGGGCGGTCGTAGAGTGCTGAGTCGATTCCGGGAAGACAAGCAGAAGAACGCTGAAAGGTCTCGCATAACAAAGAACAATCTGGCACTGAGTGATTCTGAGGCTGGAGAATAAATATTCTCACATGGTGACATCAGGTGTGTAATTAGCAAGAGAGGGAGAGGTGTGTAGATCAATGAGTGGGTGTAGTAAGAGCAGGGCAGTGGAAAAGTACTGAGTCCATGATCTGGAGCAGACTGTGACAGAGATAATCATCCAATGGGAGACTTTCACCCTTTTAAATCCAAAAAGTGACTTTTACTGGCAACGGCGGAGTATTACAGATATCTGCCGTACAGTTTGGGTACTTAGAAACATTAGTGAAGGATCTCGGTTGCAAAGAGAAGCAGATGGAGGCCGTGTATTATTAGCAGCATAGTAGCATATTATTAGCATTAAACAAGTACAGAGGATCCTGGAATCGCTTCATTTTCTCAAGTCAGACAAGATGAGAATAAACCAGATTTTTTTTTTTTTTAAGCAGAAACAAACTATTAAAACTATCTTCATACTGTAATGTTCATTAAATACAACATCCACAGTATAAAACATGAACAAAACTAAAGTTAAACGGAAAAACACCAAGAGGACAGAAAGAAGAAACACGAGGCAGAATTGAGTAAAAAACGATTTTTCTGATCGTCTTGCCTGAAAACAAAATGGAAATTTGTGTTGCGTTTACACTTGAGAAGCACAAAGGGACCAAATCCATGTCTGTTTGTCAAGTTAATACATGCAAATGCAAAATCATGCTCAGTGAGTCACATAAATTCTTCACCACGCAAAAGATCTGAATGCATCATCTAAAAATATGAATGTATGTTTTTAATGCAGGTTTGTTCTAATGGGATCTCAGCTCCATGTCTGTCTGATCAGCTACTCTTGTCTTTCTTCACTTTGGTCAAATTCTCTTCAAACAAAACTACAAATTTTCAAAGCTGCAATGATATTGACACAAAGTGAAAATGAAAAATGATGTGAGAGAAGAAAACTGTTGAGCTGTACCCCAGTAGACAGAAGTGTCTGTTCATTCATGCTCAGCTGCCTCCAGATGGCTCATTTTATTTTCTTCCTGCAGGGTTTATGGGACTCTGCGCTGCCTTCACACTTTTTGCTGTAACTCCCCTTTGTGCTTATTGCACCAATAAGCACATTGAGCTCTTATCTGGAACGGTAGCTGTCTTGCAAATCAGTAAGAAACAGTGCCGTGAAAGAGATGCCATCTGTTCTGTTTCCAGATCATTTAGAAGCTGCTACAAACCTTTTTACAGAGACTAAAATTCTCTGTCTGAGTGACGTAAGCTGCAAAGATAAATGTAACACGATTACATGACAGAATGCAACAACTTCCAGAAGTGTAACGTGAAATTGAATGTAAGCACGTTTCTTACTGTCCGTTGCAGACTAGTGTAGTAGATGCTGCAAGCTAGTTTGATAAAGAATAATTAAAAATAAAGTCATGATTCAGGCACGTAGCTGCAAACAGGATTTAGTGCATCACGGTTCCCTAAACACATGACGAGTGAGTGTGTGTGCGTTCTGCTTGTTGCCTTGCATGGGCAGCTTGCCGGAGGACTGATAGAGGGATAGTCTTCCTGTGATAGTCGCAGTGATAGCCCATTTGGCTCGCTAGCGTAAACACAACATCTGTGCTGTGTGTGCTCGGAGATATCTGCTGCATCACATGGAAACGTTCCAGGGGCCGTAATATCAAATCTCATGTTACACGGGTGCAGCTACACTCTGCCGCCGCCGATAACGACGATGATGATGATGCCTTAAAGTCTTCTGCTTGCTTGTTCAAGTGTCACATTACAGCTTATTATTAAGGCTCTTTGTAATTATGGTGATGTAACTGTAGAGTTACAAAATGAGCAGGGAGATGAAGATGAGGAGGAAAGTTGACTGATGACGGGAGAAGACCAAGTCTGAAAGTGGACAGTGAACTGTATCCTCACTCGATGAGGAAGAACTCAATGCTGCCAGCAGAGATGAAATACATGATTTAAATAAATTCTGATACACAAGGTTATAGTATCTGCCAATACAGAGAACTTAGTTGATTCCTGTGTTATTTAATAAAGAGGTCTTGATCGTTAAATTGATAAATTGATTGTTTAAACAGGACCAAGCATAAGTTTGACGATAAAATATCAGCAAACACACAGAAACAATTATTGCAACAAAAATGTAACTATTTAGTGGATAACATTAGGAATTTATATGATCAGAAATTGGCTGGTCTTCCACCTAATTCCCACCGTAATAACCAAGTTTTAATAGTGAAACACACACACACACACACACACACACATACACACACGTTCAGAAGGCAACTGTTCTGCTTTTATGTGCTAATGTTAGCTAGGCAGGTGATATAAGACTGGGCAGCAGAGGAAACATTCCCAAACACAAAATATTGTGTATTTTAAAGCTTAACAATGAGGTTCTCATAACTAAAAATAAATTTATCACACTTTGGCACACCCCAATAGCAGCCATGTGGAACCCTGTCTCTTCTCTGAGCTCTGTTCAGGCAGTAAAAGTCTGCATGTTTTTTTTATTTCTGTCTAATCTTGTACCTGTTCTCTATCTCGTTTCTAACAATAATGTCTTCATGGGTTTCTTTGCTATAAATGAGCTACGGTGCAGCAACTGATCTGAAGCAACCAATGTGTTACTGGTGCTTTGTGTGGTGTTGGCCAGAAAAATACAGATTCTCAGCCTCAGGATGCTGCAAGGCAATAACAGCTTCGGGAATGTTTAATACATGTCAGTGTCAAAAACAGTTTTAGGCTCAGAAAGTTAGAGAGTATTGTTTTAAAAACTTTAATTGCAGTTTGATGTCATAGAAAAACCACCTTATGACACTAAAGGACTTTTTATTTTGTTAAGTTTCTGCTTTCAGTGAAAGAGAGTTTTGGTACTTAAAACTAATGTCAGGTTGGGAAACTCCAGCTACAATCCTTCATATCGAATAAAGCTCTGAGAGGTTTCATATTTTATGGTTAAAGTGTGCTGGTGAGATTACATGCCACAGTTTCCATGATCCATCTACCGGCGGTTTTAAATCCTCTGTTTGAGGAAATGCTGACAGATACTTGTCACCAGGCGTGTGGCTGCCGCTCAGGGTCACTGTTATTACAACAATCCATCAAAGACCTAATCCTTTTACAGGTGAGTCACGGCAGACGGTGACTTCAGATGAGATTACACTGAAGATGACTGGGTTTATCTGGACCAGCAAACCAGACTGTATTATTAGAAAGGCCCAGTCTCCTGCAAAGTAATCAGTTTTTGTTATATCTTTGGAGCAAAAATGCACCACTATGGCATCTGACTTCCATGTCCCTGCAGGGAGTGAGTCACTGCAGTATGTCGTCAACTGGGACCAGAACATGTCTGCTGGTGCGTGTCAGTTTGTAAAACTCAGCAGAGCAGCAGATTAAGCATCGCATTGACCTGAACTAGACCCAGCAAGGTGGCTGTAATGGGTCAGGCTCTGAGGTAGTAATGTGTGAACGCAAAAAAAGGTGCAATACATAATGACTTATGTAATGTTTGGTGGATCTTCAAAATCAGATTTAATGAAGTTTTGAAATACTCAAAGTAAAAAAAGAAAGAAGATTAATATATATTTTAATGTTGGTCTTGGAGGGGGACAAAAACTGCGTTATCACACTATCATGCCCCGCCGTTGCCATGTTCCCGCTCCGGACATCATCAGCCCAAATCACCTTCACCTCCCACCAGACTCATCAGCCTGATCACCTGCACCTGATCCTCATTCCCTCAATCCTATATATTCCTCAGCTCAGAAGTCATTCCTTAGTCCAGGGGTGTCGGAGTCCAGCAGGTTTTTGTTGTCTCCATGCTCCAACACAACTGAATGAAATTAATGAAAAGTTTGACAAGAACCTGTTGGATCCATTTGATTTGGATCAGGTGTGTTAGTGCAGGAAACAATAAAACCTGCTGGATACCGGCCCTCGAGGACCTGACTTTGACACATGTGCCTTAGTCGGACATCGTCTAGTCACGCAGCCCTTTTCCCGTCCTCGGCGCTTCATTCTGTTTCACTTGCCTGGCTCCGACTCATCTCCCATTTTGGACCTCGACCTGATTCTGTATTTCCCTCGGCTTTATCTCCTGGTTTTGATCCTCACCTGTTTCTGGATGTTCCTCTGCTAACTTCCTGGTATCAACCCCAGCCTGGCTCTACGGACCCCAATCTCCTGGAATTTAATCTCCGGTTGAATTATCATCTGGTTCTGGTCTTCAATGTTACACACACTAACACTACAAGGCCACCAGGCAAAAGCCACGCCATCCTGCTGATGAGATTTTAAAAGAACTCTGAACTCTGTGTTAAAGTCCTGCCAAATACCTGCAAATTTCAATTGTAGTTTGTCAGAATATAAGAATTACAGCTCTTATGTAGCAAAATACTGTCATGGAATTGCAGCTAAAGAAGCAGCTTGCAAAAATCAGTAGACGTAGATGCTGTTTTATAAGCTATACTTAATAGATAGAGAATAATACTTACGGAAAAACTGATTATAAGACATAGATATACCTCATTAAAGAAGCAAAAACACGAAGAGGATTGAAATTCTAAATTTCTAATTTAACCACTACAACAAGGATATAACAGTTATAGTTTTTCTTGGTATGACTGTAGTCAGAGAAATAACCGCTATATTGTGATGATCATGTGCTAATTGTCTACCACTATGCAGTAGAAAAGATGTAAAATCAGATTAATATTCTTTATAGTGTTTAAATAATTTAGCCTTAAAGATAGTTGGTAGCATAATGTAGGTGCAGCTAGAAAGAAAGCTTGGCCACCTTAATTTCCTGTGGTTGTGGGGTTAGTGAAACTTGATCGATCTGCTGATCTTAGAGAATGTGAAGTATTAGGTTGAAAGAAGCCTGAGAGAGACTGAGGGACAACGGAAGTACTTAAAAACTAATGAAAATATTTTTAATGAACTCTGAAACAAACAAAGACTCAGTTAAGTAAAGCTGAAACCGGAGTAATGTTCTCCGGTTCATTTGTACCTCTTAAAAGTCAAGCAGCACCATAAACTAATGAAAATATTTTTAAAATGAACTCTGAAACAAACGGAGAGTCAGTTAACTAAAGCTGAGATTGGAATAATGTCCTCCGGTTCATTTGTACCTCTTAAAAGTCAAGCAGCACCATAAACTAATGAAAATATTCTTAAAATGAACTCTGAAACAAATGGAGAGTCAGTTAAGTAAAGTGAAACCGGAGTGATGTCCTCCGGTTCATTTGTACCTCTTAAAAGTCAAGCAGCACCATAAACTAATGAAAATATTTTTAAAATGAACTCTGAAACAAACGGAGAGTCAGTTAACTAAAGCTGAGATTGGAATAATGTCCTCCGGTTCATTTGTACCTCTTAAAAGTCAAGCAGCACCATAAACTAATGAAAATATTCTTAAAATGAACTCTGAAACAAATGGAGAGTCAGTTAAGTAAAGCTGAAACCGGAGTAATGTCCTCTGGTTCATTTGTACCTCTTAAAAGTCAAGCAGCACCATTTTGGACCAGAGGTAGGCAGCCTGACTGAGCCCAAATAAAAGTGTGTTGTAGAAGTCTAAACAAGTAGATTAACATCTTAAGATGAGGCAGAGAAAGAAATAGTTTTAATGTGCAGCGTTTGGAAAATACAAAAACGGGCAAAGAGATGGACCTGAGAGGGGTAATGTGAACATGGAGAGAGATGATTGACTCTGAACTGCTTGTAGCTATGAGCTAACTGATCTAACGTAGCTAACTGGAGCTAAGCGGCTAACGGAGGTAACTGAGATTTTATTGCACTTCAGCAAAGACTTCACATTTTTCTAACTAATGTTGCTGTTTGGTTATTTCTGAGGTTAATATTGGCCACATGCATTCAGAGATTTGTTGTTGAAGGTTTCAAAGCACTACTCAAGAAAGCAAAGACCAAGCAGAAGCTTGAAGGCATGACTAGCAGTAACACATCACTCATTTTGTCACTGAAGTGCAACAAAGCTAATGAAATTCAATTGTTGAGAAAATTCAGATTTTTGGTAAATGGACCTGTTCTTATATAGCGTTTTTCCAGTCGTGTCGACCGCTCAAAGCGCTTTACACTACATTGTACACATTCACTCATTCACACACACTCACACCCCGATAGGCACATCGGGGGCAGCTTAGGGTTCAGTGTCTTGCCCAAGGACTCCTCAACATGTAGTCTGGCGAAACCTGGAATCAATCTCACAACTTTCCGGTTGAAAGACGACTGCTCTTCTACCTGAGCTACAGCTACTTTAAGATAGCCTATGTGCTAACTTTGTTGTATATGCATGTTATGCTAATTTTGTTTCTTTCTTTTTTGCCTTATTATTAAAATTATTATATTTGCCTTACTTCATTACCTTGCCTAGTTTCACAGCTTTTCTTTGCATTGATGGTTTATTTATAATTTATAATTATTAACATTTAAACACAGAGGGACTAATAAGTTCTTCTCATTCATCCTATAAGTGTTTTCAAGCTCGTCTTGTAAAACATAAAACAAGCAGCGAAATGTAGAGTAGTGATTTCTAGGGTCAGATTCTGATGCGGGTCACAGATTTAGTTGTTAAACTACTCTCAGATAATTAAGTTTTTTTTTTTTTTTAACGTGTCTTGTCCAGCATCTAAGCAGGCAAAATGATGATCTGACTGCTATGTTGTGC
>JBAMHX010000010.1:26658914-26672831 GCA_037177515.1 Pseudomugil tenellus
GGCAGCCATCTGCCTCGACTCGCTGGGGTTACAGGGACAGGAAAGACAGATTAATATACATTACAGCTTCTATTCAGAAAGACCTGCAGGTAAAGTTAACTATTTATCACATACACAACTAATCAGCATGATGTGCAGTAAAATGAGTTGGTGTATCTACAACCAATGCAGTTCCCATGTAGAGATTCTGTTTGTTCTTTTACGCCCTGGTCTGTTGAAAGAACCTTCTGCATCGTCTCATTATTTTCATTCTCTCAGGCAGCACAGATGCCGGTATGATGGCAGTGGTGGGAAGAGGCTGCCTGAACTGGGCTGTTTAAGGATCTCTAGCAATGTTTTGCTTAAATATCCTGGATGAGCAGGAAGCTTTGCTTAATGCAGGTTTCAGTCCATGATTACCTCTGTTTACTTTATGGACATGAACTGATTGAATCATTTAAACAAACACACACATAAAAACAGTAGAAATAGAACCTACTTGTACCCAGCTGGACAATGGAACTTTATTTGGATCAAAAACTTTCTGCTTCTTTCATACCCAAACGTGACACTCTCACCTGCCACCAGTAAATCTGCTGATTCCAAAATGTTGCTTTCCTGCATGATGTTTCTATTCATGGCATCCATCCTAATTTATTTACTCTGTTGCTGCATTATAATCTGGATATTTCTCTACAATGTGAATGAACCATTTCAGGAGAAACTACAATTAGTCTTAACCATGTGCGCCCGAGTCCAGTCATCAGTATCTACTGTCCTCCACCTTATAGATCCAAGCCTTCTCCCACAGACGTAGATGTCTCGCTACCAGGTCTCTGTAGACCATTTGCTAAATGCTAAAACACTTAGATGCCACCTTTATTTGTTCATTTTGTGCCGTTTCTTTTCTAAGAACACTGACTTCTGCCTTGTCTTTCCTGTCCCCCACGTCAGCTCTGTCCTCAAGAGAACTGTTTATGTCAAAGCTGACGGTATTGCATGTCTGACGCTTCCATTCATGATATGGAAAGTTCAACAGTTTCATGTTCTTAGTATCCTGTAGAGCTCATACACACTACAGAAACAATAAACTATTGTTTACATCTTAACATAGTCGTATAAAGACTTTTTCTACATGATATACGAAACTTCTTTTTACAGAACGTATGTAAATAATAATATTTAGATGGCTATTTATCCAAATATGCAAAGCTTTTTAACACTAAATAAATTTCCATCATTATTCTGGCATTGAGTGTTATTAATTAAAGGGATGATGTGACCCTGGGAACATGAGAAATAGTCCAGAATCACTTGATCCTGTTCACGTCCAGCTGTTCTTTGGATAAACACTGGAATTTTCCTCCTTCGTTCCCCATCTCATCCTCTGTCAGATAACAGATCAAACCTTTGGTCAGCTGCAGTACATCCAGCCAATCAGAGTTTCAGGAACTGTAAGTTTATAATGAAGCCTTGTAATTATTATTTACATGTTCAACAATCTTTCCCAAGAATACCATTATTTATTTATTTATCATGAATATTCATATTTAATTTGACCCCTTGTTGTTCATTCTTATACGACTTCTGTTTCCTGGTGGTGCATACAGACCTCTGTGTGCAAACTGTAATGTAGAGCTGGTTGATCTGTTCTCCACTCAGACACTTTATTGATCCCAAACTGGAAAATTTGTCCACCTGAAATTTATACTAATCAATAAAACAAAAACAAATAAACATGAATATACATGAACTCCACATCACAACATGAGATAAAACAGCCAGAAAGTTTTTAAATGTATTTAAAATGAACCAAAGGATCAGATTTCATCACAGAGAAGCAGACGCTGCATTCTGCAGTGCAATCACACGGTTCCTGGTTAACGTTCCTCTTCTCAACTTTTCGGAGAAGAACCAATCAGGTTACTATAGTTTTACAGAGATGGAGAAGCCCACCTGTCCCAGGATATAACGCAGGGGGACGCATGTCCCTCTCGACATAAACTATGAGCTCTGCTGCTTCACCAGAGGTGGCGATTCCTGGTCCAGAAAGTAAACGTCCTGCCATGTTTTTGGATCTGCCCGTACATGTAGAACTCGCAGGCTCGTTTACCTGGCAGATAATCTGTGCTTATTAAATCCAGCTGCTCTGGGAACTGGTCCAAAGAAGTGCTGGACAGGATTTTAACTTACTGGATCCGGACACCTCTTCATCACATACTGGAGTTGTCATGTGAAGAACCTAGACTCTTTACAGTCAGATTAATATAATGAGAAGCAATTGGAAGAAGTCTGTCAGCCTCACGTCTAAGTATTGTGATTTGCTTTATGAGGCGTCTTCGATGTTAAACTAACTCACCCAGGTCTCATCTAAATGTTAAAAACTTTTTTTTTACTCATTTATAGGTGAGATAAAAAAAAAGTCATTTTTTGAAACTTTTCTGGCAGATTGAAACCACAGAAAGTCAACAAAAACAAAATGCTTGAAAAAAAACACAAAAAACCAAACTAATTGGGTAAAAAACTTTATTAACAAAACAGAAGAAGGCAAAGCACAGCTCAAGCTCACTTCCAAAGCCCAGCAGCCTTCACTGCTCCTCACCGGCTGCTAAAAGTGCCACATTTTTTAATAATTATAGCAATAATAATATCCATAATTGTTACAGTTAAATATTAAAATGACACAGCCACTCGGATATACTGCATAATATATTTTTACTGTGAAGATCTTTGCGACATTAACAACAATCTACAGCAGGTCAAACTCCGTCATGCTCATTCTTTTGCGCCGCAGCGCCATCTAGTGTCTCCTTCGTACAGTTACAGTAGTAGGACAATCAAACACAGCAGCCTGGAGGACAAGGTTAAAATAAAACACTTTGTACCGTTCACGATCTCCAAAAGCAATAATTACAATCTGCACCTTAAAGGTTTGGAAATGAGGCTGAAGGACTGCAGAGTGGAAGAAAGCGGGAGGGGGGGTTATAGTAAGCCTATTAAAGGGGAATCACATCTATTGTTGAATTGTTGAACAACCTTGCTTTGCTTAAAGAGGTGCAGTTTATTCCTCGGAACGTGCACTGTGCTCCATAATTTTGGAAGTTGACTGTGTGATGAGGTTACATTCGACTGAATCATGTTAATCTCACGTTAGAGAGCTCGACTGAATTCAAGCTGAGGGAGAGACGAGTGCATGTCCACAGGATTCTGCTACGCTGTCACACAGCATGCTGACTTTTTTTTAATTTAGCTTTTTTATTTTTAATATTTCTGTTATTTGCTGGTTTCCATTAATTCATTCCGACAGAAATTAATTCTGCATTTTATATTCAGTATTTGTGGCGCGAAAGGAAACAAACAAGCACATATCTGTTAAAATAGATGCGATTCCCGTTAAAGGGGTTGAAATGAGTTTAGGCACAGTTAGTACTAACGCTAACATCACAGCTCTATCACGCCTGCAGCTTCCTGCATCTTCTCTACTATCCATCACAAACAGCTTTTTTATTTATTTATTTATTACAGTGATAGTCGTCTAATCCAGTGTGGCGTCTGCAGGTCGACCAACGTGTGCGTGCTGTTGTGGTTTACGTTTCCAGTAGGCACAGAGGGGTGCTGCCACCTGGTGGCAGAGGAGTAATATGGTGAAGAAGGGGCTGGTCCAGATGTGAAGCTGGGTTCTGCCTCTGGGGACCAGGGATGTGTGGATGTATGCTGTTGCCTAGGCAACTACCCACTGGAGGATGCTGGTGTCTTTCCCACCAGTGGAAATCAGGTGACTGTCATCATGTAGGAAGGCAACGTTGGTCACGTGACTGCTGTGGCCGCTGTATTCCTGACTCGGAGCCTGTAAACGTGGGGAAAGCAGATTAATAAAAAGGTCAGAAACTGCATAAAAATGCCATTAAAATGTGTAAAAATCCTCTTAATGCAGGACTTTGTCTGCACGGCTCATAACAGGAGCAACTCTGATGTTTTGTTGTGTTAAAATCCAACATGTTGGAATAATCAGCAGCTTCTGAGCTCGTTCTGTCTAATTACCTTCACGGCTCCAGTTTAAACATATTTAGATGAAAGTCTTGAGCTAATTTGGGTTTTGGAGCATGAAATAAACACCTGGTAGAAAGTGTCTGGTGATGATCCAGCGCTCAAAGTATTTTCACAGCGTTTATTAACACTTCATCAAATGTTAAAGGAGAAAGCTTGTGGAAAGAAAAGGGAATTTGGTCATGCAGACACTGATTCTGACCCTTGGTTGTGAGCAGGGGAAGGAGAACAAGTGCACTTTGCCAAAGTCATCAGCAGAGGCCAGCAGGGATCCGTTGTGTGACCTGCACACGGCATTGATGTCTGTGCCGTCTGCTCCATCTGGCCAAATTCCTGGGAGACAAACAGAGTGAGGAGGACAGCAGGAGACAATGTTAATGCTCTCATCATCCTCGGCTGCAGGAGACAATAAAAACTAAACAGCTACAGGTTGACATAAAAGATGTGTCTGAAATATTTCAGTACAACAAAAATCAGGATTATCTTTAATACTGTACATGTCATATTTACCTTCGGCATCACTTTATGCTAAAAACATGTTAAAAACTGTTGTACACCGTCTCATATTTGTCTTCTGCCCCCTGGCGGACTCGATTTGCACTACAATCATTTTAACATGAAGGTGAATAACAGGAAATATACTAAAATGATTTAAGTTTTTTGTTTAAAAAAGAAAAATAAAGACAGATTAAAAAAAACAGAATTTTCTATTTATCTTTTCTTGTGTTGGGCTTTAAAGGATTAAAGGACGCAGTTCATTAATACATGCTAATTGTATTAATCATGTATTAATCAGATGATTGAGTTGTAAATAACATTAAAAATAGTTATCACAGTGTTTTTTATTTAAATATAAACTTTCCTCAGTAACTAAACTGCATCTAGGGTTTGACTGAAAGTTGAAATGTTATAAAAGCACAAGTAAAAACAGGCCAACAGAGCTGAATTCTTTCAACGTTTCTGAGGCTTTCAGCGGCTCATTCAGGGTTAAAATTCAGATTCAGAACATTTTATTTATCCCTCGTGTTGCAGACGTGATTCACAGCAAAAGGACAGAACATTCAACATGACACGTGGATGTTCAGGATGGAACATGTTCGGTAGTTTTCCCATCGGTGACAAACAGGTAACATGTAAAAACCACACTGTCAGCAGCGCAAATGAGCCAGATGACAAGAGGATCAATGACACGCCGAACGTAAAATGCATTTTCCTTCAAGCTGTGCAGTTTCACCTAAATACTAAATGTAGACGCAAACTAAATACTCCTGACAGGAAATCATTTATTTGCAGGCCTGATTTAGGAGACTTACTTTATGAGGACATGCTGTCCATGTTGAGCTTTGATGGCATCGTTGTGAAAGTTGGTTCTGCTCCAGCAACACTTTGCCTGCATGTCTTTATGTTTATTTAAATAGATTGTAGGCTGGACCTGCTTATTTTAAAAAAGCCAACAAGGCAGCGGATGCATCAGCGTGAGGAGGAGGGGACGATGTGATCCTTGTCATTAAAGCTGTGAAACATTTGGTTCTGCTTTTCTCCCTCTTTTTATTTGCCAGTCAAATCAAACCAAAACCTGCAGCATTTCTCCCACTCACAGTTTTAGCTCCCGATCAGTAGATATTTTGTTCCAATATGAGAATAATAAAGTATTCATAGTTTAAGTTACAATACTGGAGATTCGGATGAACATTGCCTCTTCTCGGTGCATAAATGTTCAGACACCAGCTGCTTATTTAACATCACTTTTTCACTCTTTGTACTGAGATGTTTTCATGCAGGACACATTGTGAAATAAGAACTTTTATGGTTAAAAACCTGTTAAGTCTGTTTTCGTTGATATTTCGAGCTTCTGCTGTGACAGATTTGCATCGACTGTAGTCGATTCAGCCCCAAAACGTTCCTCGCTTCCATCGATACGATACCTGTTGACGCCTGCTTCTTGTTCGGGTGACGACTTACCGAAGGTGTTGAAGCTCAGAGTGCAGGTGGAAGTGGCCCAGTCCAGGTTGCGAACTGTGTCCATGTTGGTCACATGTTTACCACTGGATCCTTCCCCTGAAAATAAAAAAACACATTTCGCACTTTGCTGCTTCAATTCAACCAAAACGACTGCAATCGTATCCTCGAGCAGACGGAAACCTACAGAAGAGGATCTCGTAGTCTCCTGAGTTGGTGACGAGGTAATGGCTATCTTTGGACCAGTCCAGGTGGGTGACGAAGCTGGAGTGGCCCTGAAAAAATAACACGGCAGCTCAGCTTTCCATCTTTACAGGTTATATTTTATTCTATTCTTTATTGTTAAAGCAGTGATCATCATGTGAAGACACTCACGGTGCATTTCCCCACGCGGCTGTACTTCCGGCCGTTCTCGGTCACAGCGTAGATGTAAACAAAGTTGTCATGCGAAGCAACCGCCAGGAAGTTGCCATCTGCAGGCAGAATGAGTTCCAGTTAACAGAGGAGCGAGTAGAAACATGTTTAACGGATCCGATCAGGAGGCGTTCACCTGGAGAGTATTTGATGTTGGAAATGATCTCGTTGCCATCCGTGTGCACGGAAACAAGATCCCGAGTGTCGGTGTCCAGCACCACCCACCTGAAACACACGTAGACTTTATGTCCAACTAACAGGCCAAACTGCAAAAATATCATCATCATACAGAAACTCAGGATCTCATGAGTTATTTTTAAATCAGTCACCATCAAGTGAAGTAACAGAAAAAGATTTATAATAATCACGTATAAATGAGTTTCTGCTTGAGCTTTAATTTGTGTTAATAACTGTTTAAAGTTGGGAATCAAACCTTCCAGTCATGGTGCCCACAGCCAGAACGTTCCCACTGGGATGGAAACCTGCACATCTTCCCGGATCCTGGTGCGCAGAGAGAACACATTTTACCATCTCAGATAAAACACCATTTCAAAAAAGAGATATCCGATATCTTCCCCATACTGATACTATCGGCCGATATCAGCGTTAAATATCGGAATGTCATATCGGAAATGATCAGTATCTGATTTTTAATGACAACTTTTACACAACATGTACATAATTTTTATCAAAGTCTTCAGCTACCTCGAACTAAAACATAATGTATAGTTTTCCTGATTTGCTTGTTTGGCACAACTCGCAGTAGATCCTGTGTGAGCATCATAGGAACGGGAAGTACCGGACTGCTTATTCAGTCCTCGGGACGTGGCTTCTACCTCCTCACCTCGATGGTCTTCGTCCAGAGAGGCTGGTGGGTGTTGGTGTCCCACAGGTGAACCTGTCTGTCCTGTGAACAGGTGACAAACTGCTCCATGGAGGGATGGATGTCCAGACCCCACAGCTCATCTGTGTGACCCTGTAAGACATGACACGTCTGACTCTGCTGTGTGTGGGGTTAGCATGGACGGTGTGTGTGTGTGTGTGTGTGTACCTGTACGATGGGGGTTAAGGTGTCAGGAAAAGCGGCTCTAATGATGGCGTTCCTGGTGGTCCCGACAAAGAGTTCTCCTGGTTTACCTTCGGCCAGAGCTCTGACGGGCCCGAGCGAGTCGTTCACCTTGACGTTAACATAACAGAGGTTTAAATGAAGCCCCCCCCCACTGCCTCTCACAGCACATAGTAAAATATACTGCAGTTGTTTTAAAAAGTGTATAATTTTTAACCTTATTTAGCAACAAAAGCTTTTTTTAAAATAGATTTAACTGAATTTGTATGAACATTTACTTAGATTGCGCCATCTTTAAGCGCCCAGTCCAGCCTCACCTCCATCTCCGCCTGCTTTCTGTAGTCATGGTCCCACAGGACCACCTTACGGTCTTTCCCTCCTCCAGACACCATGGTGCCATCCTTCAGGACACAGACAGAGAAAATTCCTCCTTCGTGGGCCCCTGACACCACCCGGCTGATGCGATTTCCACCTTTTAGAGGAAAAGTCTTCATTTTCAAACCTTCACGCGTTAAAGGTGATTTTGTCCTAAACAGTCCTACACTCTGACTCTCCTGCTGTTTAGTTTAGCTTCATTCTCTACATTTCTACCTTTGGCCCAGATGTAGATGTTTCCACTGGAGTCCCCTGTGATGGCGTCTCCGTTCTCTGCAAATGCCACACACAGAACGTACTTTGGTTTCTCGTGTTTCTAGAAATAAAGAAAGGAAAACATCCCGTGAAGCCAGCTGAATAAGAACGAGGTGTATTTTTCAGTACAGCAGCTCTGTGAGGCTCCACCTCAAACAGTCCCTGTCGCTTGGACAGAGTGTTGCCCTCCAACGTCCAGAAGTTAAGGTGAGACTTTCCACAGGTGACAATCAGGTTGGTGTCCATGGGATGAAACACGGCGGCCAGCACAGAGTCATTAGAGCACTGCAGAGATAAGACGCCACTCTTTTAGGTTTGCTGTTGCTGAATAAAACACGGTCCGGTGGAAATACGTACCTTAACATCAGCGAGCTGTTTCTCCTTCTGCCAGTTCCACACAGACAGGATGTGGTCGTTGGCATCATCCACAGCACAGAGGAAGGAACCACCGTTCTGAGAAAAAACACAAACTCAGGTTTAAATCCTTACAAGACCTCAGTGAAACAGCGTGTTTAGCTATCTGGGTGCTTTCACATCCTCATGGCTGGAAACACAGAGGTTCAATTCCCCAGATTCCTCCGATGAGGATCCTTCTACATCAGGTTGAACCTGAAGAACGAGTCGCAGATGCATGGAAGTCGTGTTTGATGGACTTCATCCTCATCATCCATGCTTGTTTGGTTGCTTTGACCCTGTGTGAAGTCTGCGACTACACTTACCGACTTGGAGAAGGACACGCATGTCACTGCTCTGTCAAACACCCCCATCCCGAGCACGTGGAGCGTGTTGAGGCTCACAGAATCCCAGACGCGAACGTGGGGAGCCAGCAGCTAAACACGGCAGCGACAGGAGAGAAAAACACAGAAATGCTAATAGTTAAACATGCAAGACTCATTTTCCTCATGCAAACACTGAAACATGCATTAACCCTTTAATGCCATTCATATCATATTTAATGGATACTTTTTCGAGACATATTGCATCACTTCATGGCGAGGACTTTTGTTTCTTCTGCACTTATCTTTTTCTCTCCTTTGCACTGAAATAATTCTGACATCACATTAGCTGTAATAAATGATCCATATGCAAAGTTTTATTTCACTTGTTCTGTTAAAACACTTCAGGTTATAAAATGTGAATTTTGCATCAGAGTTAAACAAAGTTGTCCCATCATGAGACCTACCTTCCCGTCTTTAGAGTTCCCAGCCACTTGGCCCGTTGCTATGGTAACCATGTCAGGATGCACACTCAGACTAAGAAGATAAAGTACATAAATTATCAGCTGCGATGACGTGTTTCATTAAAAGCAACACAATATTATTGTTGGTCTTTACAGGATTTACAACCTGCAGGACATGTAAACGTAGAAACGCATCATCGTCGTCATAAAAACATGATCTGCACAGCAGAAGTTTTTGTATGTGAAAAAGAAAGATCATTAAAAGAAGATAAAAAAAAGAACAAAACGAGTATTTGATTTGCTGGTGTGGGAGAGAAGAGAACTGCTTTGCAGGTTTCCCAGCATGCCCCAGGGGGCTTTACTGTTTACATCCCAGTGGCTCCAGCCAAACAGCTCATTCACACTGCAAAGTCGTGCCAATTAATTAAAACGCTAATCTCTTAATGGTAAACGAACATGACGGTGATGCTTTGTTTCGACAGAAAGCCAAACTTTCCGTCCTTCTGTAAAGTTCAGGAAGGACAGAATGAAACCTCAACCTGGGATCAAACGGGCCATGACTTGCTGCTTTCTCACCATTTCACGTCGTCGTTGTGGCCGAGGTAGTGTCTCTGCTGCTGCTCCTCCGTGTTGTACAGCACCACCACCGAGGCGTTGAAGTACACAATCTCTCCCGTTGGGAGCAGGTAGAGGTTGGAGCGGCAATCGCGACCGCGGTAGCCGTACCTGCACCACGCTTTCGTTAGGGAAGATGATTGGTCGGGTCTGTGTGTGTAATGAGCTAAAAGTACTGATGCTTCATTCACTCTGATACTTACAAGAATGAAAAGATCAGTTGATCATATACGTCCAAACATATGACCCTAAGTTTCATATGATATTTTTACACACATATCTATTCATCTATTGGTGAGTTAGCTCGTTGCTATGGTAGCAGTTTCCGTTTGGAGGATACACCCACTGCAGCTTCAGCTTGTGGTCTGGCAGCGCCACCTTCTGCTCCAGGCTGTAGCTCTCCTTCTGCTGGTCAGGGATGTGCATGGTGATGGGGCGACCTCGCAGGAACATCCTCACATAGCTGTCCTCTGAAGCGAAAAGGAAAGAGACGCGAGCGTTCTCATGCAGCTTTGTGTCTAAAGGAAGCATTCTGATTCCAAAACACTGGAACCTCCAGCAACAATGGTTCTCTGGACAATGCTAAACAATCCTGCAGGTCAACAGAGTCTCACACATCGCTCTTTTCATCGTCATGACAACTGCTTGTGCGACGGTAATTAAAAGAGAGACAAACACGCACATACAAAGCAAAGTAAAGGTGAACGAAGGCTTTACCTGCATTGAAGGTGCATTCTTTGGATTTGCTGAAACAAAGGAAAGAAACAAGTGATGAGCTGTGAAACCTGATGTATAGCAGGATGGAAAAAACAATATGTTGCTCTTAAAGAGGAAGTACATCAAACATAGACACTATAAAAAAATTAAACAAGCTCTTGAAATGTTCCATTTTAGCAATCTGATTACTTCATCTCTGCGTCAGACTCGCTCTCAGTTGGTCTGGACAAACCAGAGCTGAGAAGCTGCAATTAGCAGAGACAATCTTCACATCACATACATGGTAAATGGAATTATTAGTACTTTTCTAGTCATTCCAACCACTCAAAGTGCATTACACCATATATATCACCCGCTGACACACCCCTTTGATAAGGATGTTGGAGGGGCTCTTAGGCAACATAAGGAGCTCGTCTCTAAAAACATCAAAGCAGAGGAAAAAGCGGAAATGATTTTGTTTCTTGGGAAGATAAAAATATATCGGTTGACATTGGTATCAGTAATTAAGAGTTGGACAAAATCGGTATATCAGGTATCGGTAAAAAGCTCAAATCAAACATCCATAATTTCAAGAGAAACACGAATAAATGTTTGAACTCTTCTGATGTGGCTTTAAATCACAAGAAAAATAAATAAACATGTTTCACAAGGACGGCTTAAATCAGCCGAAGGTGAACGGAGGTCATGTTGTAGTTTACAGCAAACGTGGCTGCGATGCAGAATCCAACAGAAAAGTTCAGGTTGGGAGCTAAAACAGAAACTGCTGACTCAGATAGTCAAAGTGTATAATCAGACCCGCCAATCAAAACCTGCGACTCATCACTTTGTAGCTGCTCCTCAATCAGCCGCCTGTCAACCAATCAGAAACGCTCGCTTCAGTGGACTCTGACCAACCAGACCTGTCAGAGCAGTGTCAGCCAATCAGCTGACAGCAGATGGACAGGTAAAGAGCATGATGACATAAAAAAAACATGGTGTGTGTGTGTGGTGGGGGGGCTGTCTCCTCTTTTGAAGATCATTAAAGGACCATTGCTCACATTAAAATGAGATTAATCGTTAAATGTGGCTGCTTGAATGTAGATGAAGCACCTAAAAGGAGATTAAAGGGACAACCGGTGCGGCGAACGGACTGATGTGGGGACCTGCTTTGTGTCCGGACAGCTGGAGGCCACCAGGCAGGGTGTTGCCTACGTTAAATAACCACATAAAGGCCCGTTTGTTTCCTGGACCCTGTGTGTGTGTGTGTGTGTGTGTGTGTGAGTGCTCTGCCAGGAAGAAGAGGCGTTGTGAGGCTGTAGCCAATGACAGACTGACTGACTGATCCGGGACCATTAGTGCAGGACTTTGTAGGGAACCGGCAGCCAAACAGGACCCGAACAGCAGCAGCGTGAGGATCCTGGTTTCCAGGAAGAAGGAAAATGCACAAACGCCTTCATTTACATGCAGCTCGCAGTGTTTTGCAGACATTATTTGCCTTCCTGCTCTCTGAAAAAACAATGAGTGAAACCAGGAGGGGACAAAGCAAAAACCTGCAGAGTGTTTATGCCCTCCTACCCTCATACGCTTCGGTTTGCAGTAAAAGCAGGACTGAAGCGCCACAGTGACGTTTCAGGTCTTTTGACTGAGTGAACAACAGATTCTTTGTCATGATAATAAACCAATATGGACAGATGTCATCATCACTATTTGCAAAACCGACATGTTACAGTAAACTTGGTAAAGAGATGAAATATGGGAAAATGTGTGAAGAACTAATGGTGTGTAGTGAATGACTGCACTGGTAAGGAAACGGATGTTGTGGTTTACAGTAATGGACTAATGGAAAGATCAATTAAACATCCGTTTTTTTCCCATCATGACTAAAGTTCTGCAAGCTGATGCACAAAAAACACTAAACACATCTGAAATGAGATTTTTCTGGCATCCGTGTTTGTTTTCAGCATGAATAAAAAGTAAAGGTGCGGCTCTCAGATGCAGTTTGTTGCACGTTCAGCAGGAAATGCAATCAATAATATCTACAAGAGTAGCAGCAACATCTGTCCTACAGCTGCTTCAGTTTCCAGCATGTTGCAGACAAACTGGCTCTGCAGCATGTTTGATGGACTCAGTCAGAAGCTCGCACATCTACGCTCATGTTGGACGTTCAGGGCAAATCTTGGCAGTGTGAAGTTCACGATCTGAAGATTCAGACTGAACAGGATGACAAGATAACTGACGGGTCATTTTTCCAGATAACTTCCTAGTTATGAAAGTCATGCAGAGATGAATCATTACTGGAAGCTAAATGAAAAGTTTCTTCATGTTTTAATCATAATAAACATGTTTAACCGTCTTCATAATTTAGTATTTTGAGAAACTTGATCCATGATCCGACACACAGCTGGCGCTGCTTCTGTTTTATTCATGTTCCTGGGCGGCTGCCCCTCCCTGCAGACCACAGCTCTGCACACAGAAACTAAACTGCATCAAAGTGTTTGCGTGACAACAGTTTCATAAAACAACTTCCTCAGGCTGTCACGATGCCAGACTGCCACATTAACTGCTGCTGACTTTGTTTGCTTTAGATAAAACTTCCAGTAGATGAAGTCTGGACGCATTTTAGCTGCCAAAGCAAACTGCATCTCATTCAGTAACAATTACATATGCAAATATTAGTTAAATCCCCACCAGAGGACCAAAAGGTTAGACTTTAACAAAGTTGGCAAAAGCTGCACACTGACTTTCATAAACACGGTTAGTGAGCTAATAATCAGTATAAACAAGCTCTCTGCTTCCACTTTTAATGCTGCCGTTTACCTGGAAGATTTCTTCATGTTGCCAAGGTTTCCTCCGTTAACCAGCAGCGTCGAGCGGTCAGAGCTGATTCTGTGCTGTTCAAAAGCCAAAGCAACACACCGACTTCCTCCTTCACTCAGCAAACTTTAGTTCAGCCTGAGGACCACCACCGTCCAATCAGGATCCAGTTCCTGACTATGAAGCCAAACCCCCTTTACTGAGTAACCACACCTCTCCCCCTTACCAGGAATGGATGGAAATATGATCTGCCAGTGGAGAGAGGAGAGAAGGAAAGAGGGGAAAAGGAAACAGAGGAAAGGACAGAAGGAGAGAAAAAGAAAGGAAAGGAAATGAGAGGAAAGGGAAGGAGAGGAATGGAATGGAAAGGAAAGGAAAGGAAAGGAAAGGAGTGGAAAGGAAAGGAAAGGAGTGGAAAGGAAAGTAAAGTAAAGTAAAGTAAAGGAAAGGAAAGGAAAGGAAAGGAAAGGAAAGGAAAGGAAAGGAAAGGAAAGGAAAGGAAAGGAAAGGAAAGGAA
>JBAMHX010000010.1:26682503-26697928 GCA_037177515.1 Pseudomugil tenellus
GATGTTAGATGGATGACATGAGGATGTTAGATGGATGAGATGGATGACATGAGGATGAGGATGTTAGATGGATGACACGAGGATGAGGATGTTAGATGGATGACACGAGGATGAGGATGTTAGATGGATGACACGAGGATGAGGATATTAGATATATGATATGAGGATGAGGATGTTAGATGGATAGGATGAGGATGTTAGATGGATGACATGAGGATGTTAGATGGATGACATGAGGATGTTAGATGGATGACATGAAAATGTTAGATGGATGAGATGGATGACATGAGGATGTTAGATGGATGACATGAGGATGAGGATGTTAGATGGATGAGATGAGGATGGAAAGTCCACACCATTCCCTGACCACTTATTCTCTACATGGTGCTATACAGCAGGATGCATAGTGCACTTGTTTGAAGCTGATCATTTTCTCCCTGACGCAGATCACGTGACATTCAGTTGTACCATGGCAATATCATTCCAAATTTAATCTCATATGACATTATTTTATTTACTTTTATAGTATTTTAGTCTTTATTTAATGCGGGGGTGTCTAAAGTCAGTCCTTGAGGGCCGCTGTCCTGCAGGTTTTCAATGTATCCCTGTTTCATTGCACGTGCCTTGGATTCAGCAGCCAATGAAGTTCTGCACAATCACTGGCTCATTGGACTCAGGTGTGTTAGAGCAGGGATACAAGGAAAACCTGTAGCACAGCGGACGTTTGGACACCCCTGATTTAATACATATGAAACAGATAAAAAAAATAGATGGTCAACTGTTTGTTTTTGCGGGCGTTGGACCAGGGCTCCCAGGGCGTGCGGGCGTTGGACCAGGGCTCCCAGCGCTTGCGGCCGTTGGACCAGGGCTCCCAGCGCTTGCGGCCGTTGGACCAGGGCTCCCAGCGCTTGCGGGCGTTGGACCAGGGCTCCCAGCGCGTGCGGCCGTTGGACCAGGGCTCCCAGCGCGTGCGGCCGTTGGACCAGGGCTCCCAGCGCGTGCGGCCGTTGGACCAGGGTTCCCAGCGCGTACGGCCGTTGGACCAGGGCATCCCAGCATGTGCGGGCGTTGGACAAGGGCTCCCAGCGCTTGTGGGCGTTGGACCAGGGCTCCCAGCGCTTGTGGGCGTTGGACCAGGGCTCCCAGCGCTTGCGGCCGTTGGACCAGGGCTCCCAGCGCGTGTGGGCGTTGGACCCGGGCTCGCAGCAGCACATGATTAAAAATACTGTAGTCCACCTGCTGACCAGAACTAAAGACGTGAATCCATCACCCCTTTTTTAACCCTTCATTGGCTTCCTGTTGCCTTTTGGGGAAAATTTAAGCTTTTATTGATTGCTTTTAGGAGTTAAACTATTATCTAAGTGGGCTTTTGCATCCCTACAGCTCACCAGGAGCCCAAAGGTCTGCTGACCAGATCCTGTTGGGTGTTCCTAAAGCCAGGCTAAAGACAGAAAGATAAAGACAGGCCTGAATGACTACCGACCCATAGCCCTGACCCCGGTATTCATGAAGCACTTCGAGAGGCTGGTTATGGCCCAAATTAAAAACTCAATCGATGTCACTGTGGACCAACACCAGTATGCATACAGGAAGAACCGCTCCACTGACAACGCCATCTCATCAATGGTCCACACAACCCTCACCCACCTGGAGAGCAGGAACTCATACACCCGCTTGCTCTTCCTGGACTTCTCATCTGCCTTCAACACCATCATTTCACAGACGCTGGTGCAGAAGCTCTCAACCTATGGTCTAAGTCACACACTGGGAAATTGGGTCCTGGACTTCCTGACTAACAGACCTCAGACAGACAGGATTCATAACTCCACCTCCTCCTCCATCACCCTCAGCACTGGCTCTCCTCAGGGCTGTGTGCTGAGCCCCCGTCTGTTCACTCTGCTGACATGACTGCTCGGGGAGACATCCCAGCTGTCATATAGTAAAGTTTGCAGACGACACAGGGGTTGTAGGACGCATCAAAAACAACGATGACTCAGAGTACAGGGAGGAGGGGGAACAGCTGGTGCACTGGTGCAAATAAAACAACCTCAGCATCAACGTGAAAAAGACCAAGGAGAAGGGAGAAGGGGGGGAACAGGCGCCCTACTCCTCCCCTGCACATTGGAGGAGTGGCTGTGGAGGTGGTCTCCAGCTACAGGTATCACCTGGAACCCCAACACCTCCCAGCTGGTCAGGAAGGCCCACCAACGCCGCTACTTCCTCAGAAAGCTGCGGCGAGTGCTGTCCTGAGGAGCTTCTACCACTGTGCGGTGGAAAGCGTCCTCTGCACCGGTATCACTGTGTGGCACAGCAACTGCACCGCGGCTGAGAGGAAGGCTCTGCAGAGGGTGGACGGCTGCACAGAGGAAGCAGCCTTCCCACCACCTCGGACCTCTACAGCACGATGCAGGGGGAGGGCCCACTGCATCATGAAGGACCCCACCCATCAAGCACATGGACTTTTCCAACCCCTCCCCTCAGGCAGGCGGCAGAGAAGCATAAGGAGCAGAACCACCAGGCTCAGGAACAGTTTCTTCCCTGAAGCTTTCAGACTGCTGAACTCTTGCCATGTCTTGTAAATACTTTTGACTACGACTACCTCATGCACATGTTTTGCACATGCTAACCTGGCCTTTTATTGTTTATTGTTATTTATCTAGATATTCCGTGTGTATTTAGTTTTTATTTATATTTTACTTGTAGTATATTTCTATTTTATTCACCTTAAATTACTATTTTAATTTATTTTTCAGTTCTAATTTCGTAATATAAACATGTAAATGTGACCTGTTATGACTAAATCTTAATAAATTCTTGATTCCTTGATAAACCTTCTTTGTCAGCACTCAGACTATGGAATGGTCTCATCTCTGTGTCCAGTACTGTCACTGGTCCAGTACTCCTCTTTTTTTTCTTGGCCTTCAACAAATATAAAGTATACCTTGGCTGGTTTCTTTTAATTTTTTATACTAACATTATTTGTGGTTATTAGTAGCTTTCTTGTGAAAATACAACACACATCTTTAAATCACTAAGAGGATTCGTTCTACACTGAGGTTCAAATTTAACCTTTTACTATTTAAATACTGGTGGAAAATTGTTTAAGTAAAATCCAGGCCAATGTATTGTTTTATTTTTTTAAACACAATCTCTTGAAAACAAGAATAAATTGGTTGATTGGTTAAAGTTTGAATACACCACCTCTACTGAACAGAACGACAGAACCGTAGCAGAAGAGAACAAGCCAAAGAAATCCTACAGTCTCAATAGGACCAATCCATAAGAAATAAATTTGTTTTCAGGAGGCTGATAATTTTCTTTTTTTCTTTCAGCTGAGCAGTGACACATTGCATCATGACTCACTGACTGGTTTTGTTGCTGTAAAACTCTCACACACACTGCTTCAGCTCCAGTCGTGTCAATCTCCAGCTGAAGGAACAGAGTGTTCTCTGCAGGTTGCTCATCACCCCTTCCCATCGTCAATGTGCTTCAAATGTAATTACAATCTGCAATATCTGTGCAATTCAATGAAGATTACAGCTGGATTCTGGAGTGTGTTGCATGGAGTATACTGGTTTGTTATGTCCCTGTTCTGATCTGATTAAAAAAAATAAGAACACATAAAGCTGGGCTGCTCATGTCCGCAGTGCTGCAAACCTGCAAACTTTCCAACACGTTTAACTCAAATTAATGAGCTTCATGGGTGATTGGATCCAATAAGTTTAAGTCTGGTGTGTTGGAGCAGGTAGACATTGAAAATCTGCAAAACTGTGGTTCAAACTAAGTGTAGAAACCATTTAAAATGCTGCAATTTTCACTTAACTGGTTTTTATGAATAAAAAAAACCTGTCGATAAACTTATGGACTACCTTTCCTGGATCCTTGTTGATGTTGCAGTACAGTATGGATATTAAGGGTCTGAAACATAAGTTTAATGAATCCACAGTAATAATTATAGCCTGGAAGGGTATAAAGTACATCATTCATCAATCTTAGCTTTTCAATAGTAACATGTAGGTACTTGGAAGGGATCCTGAGTAAAATACATATTTATTTGTCATGTCCTGCAGACGTCTGGTACCGCCGGGTTCATGAAAGCAACCCTGCGAAGTGGAAATGATCTGAGAAGCTTTGTTTCTGATCATGTCATAAAGTTTATTATACAACCCAGAACAACTAGCTGCATGGAAGCCCAATAAAGCTATAAAATCTGTAAACAAGTGTTGGCTCAGCTTGTAAGCAGGTGTGGGAGGAAGATCTCTGGTTGCAGCGAGAGGACAGATGGCAGCTGAGCAGATAGAGCTCCGGGACAGGAAGAAAGGAGCGGGGAAGAGGACACCGCATCATTTTCCTTCATTTATTATGCTTAAACACCTCAGACCAGTCAGATCGCAGCATGTTTTTATTCCCCAACACAGTTTAAAATGCTATGTATTTCAGTTTGATCTTTTGAGCCTGAAAAGTCAGGACTAAGGCTGGGCGATTAATCGATTTGAGTCGAATTTGTTGTTTATGAAGATTGTTTATGAAAAACGAGATTTTGTTTTTTTGTCTCCCCAACACCTTTTGGGCCTTCTTACATAAAAGTAACATCAGCACACTCCTGATTTCCCACAAATCCGCATAAACACATCAACATGAGAGCTAGCAAGAAAGAGCTTGTTCCAAAAAAGACCAGTTTCCTTATTATTTGGAACTGGTTTGGTTTTGCAAACATGGATTTGGAGCAATAAATGCCTCGTTGCAAAATCTGTTTAAGGGTTGTTGCTACCAAAGGTTGAAGCACAACAAATTTGTTTCAACACCTAAAACAGAGGCACTCAGCGGAGTGGGAGGAATTCTGCATCTACTACATGCTCAAACCAACAACAGCCTACAAAACCCCACCAATAGACAATCCCTGGTAGGGGAATTATTTTCAGTCTGTCCCCTAAGAGAAGATGGGCACGATGGAAAGCCATCACGGACGTCGTCTAAAACTAAACAGCCTTTTTGAAAAAGATTTTTTTTTTAACAGAAGGGAAAAAAATAGATTTAAAATCGGAAATCGGATTAGGTTTGAAATAAATCTGACATTTTACTTTTATTCCATATCGCGCAGCCCTAATCAAGACACTGGTTGATTTAAGGAGCAAGAATCATAGGACTGTTTTTCTGAAATATCGGGTGCATATCCAAGTCAAGACACCCAGTAAGCCCGGCAGTTGCAGAGAAACACTTCATTAATCATCCTTTGTAAAATAAGAGATCTGAGGAGGTTAGTTAGTTTAATGAGATGGAAAATGCTAACCTCATGCTAAGCTGTCAACCCCTTTCTACAGGAAATGACATCATTTTTCTCCTCAGATTATTTGTCTTCACTCTGTCAGTTGGTGCTTTTGTCTGATTGGCTGAAAGCCACCGAGCTGCAGGAGGAGCTGAAGCAGAACATTCACCAAATGGTTTGAATGGCTCATAATGAACTTCACAGCTTTTACCAAAGTCCCCTGACCCCTCGCTGTGTCTCCACCTGCCGCTCAGTATGGCTATCTGTGAGGCTTAGTGGACAGCAGTGTGTTAACCAGCACACACACACACACACACACACACACACACACACACACACATCTTTCATAGATGATTGGAGGCTGTTGGTATCATCACTGATCTCCAGAAACTGATCAAAATTTAAAAGGTTGGTTTTGAACGCGAACATGTGGATGAGCGCAAAATGAAATCTCTTATGACAAACAGCTTGAGGAATTCATCACCGCTAAATTCAAGTGACTCAATCTCCCTGACAACAGGGATCAAAATACAAAAAGCAGCCGAGAGGTATTTGCATGAAACGCTCCATGTAAAGCAGGATGCTACAGATACACGCACAGCGCTGCAGGAGAAGGAAGAGAAGCAAAAACCCAAATGACAACCGCAAAAAAATGTGAAAATCCATCATGGGCTAATCGGCAATTAAGCAAGTTCCCATTTATGAGGAAAACCACTCGCATCCACTCATGCAGGCAACAAGTGGACTGTTTTTCATTTAGTCCACACAGACTAAATGAGAATTTCAGTTACACAACGGTGTCAAAGTCAGTTCAAGGCTGTTAATTTTCCACATTTTTCCATTTGCATTCATAAAAAGTTCCACAGATCTGCCAGTCAGAAGGTGTGTGCAGCAACAAGGTGATTCCCAAACAGTCTGGAATATCAATGTGTCCTTAAAACTTATGAAAACAGGATGAAGGAAGATAAGTTCTGCTTTCATCTGCTATACGGTGAATAAAAGATGATGTCCTGAATAAATAGGAATAAATCCCACAAAGATCGGACCTGAAAGATGCATCTGGACCTTCAGCTGACCCATCTCCTGTCAAGAAGCTGTTCTTACCATGTCATGGTAATAATGGTCAAGTTTTTGTGCCATGTCACACGATACAGAAACTCAGTGGCAACAGGTCTGATGGAGGGATGGATCCTCTCCAGAACCCAGACCGCAACATTAGCAAAGCATTGTGGGATCATTTGGACATGCAGAAAACAGAACAAAGAGACAGAAATGTTCAAAAATAGAGCGCTTTGGAAAGCCTTTCCAGAAGATGGAATGAAATGACATAAAAATAAAATAAAAATGCAAATAAAATAAAGAAATGACATAAATGTTTGTCTGGGAGGGCTCAGACAGGGACAGAAAAATAAAGCTCTTCACACCAAATAAAGTCCTTTAAAGTCTGTTTTTCCTCCATCTGCTGTACTTCTGTTGAAATGTGCAGACATGTGAATAACATGCATAAAATTGTCTTGTGTTTTCTTTCAAATACAGTGTAAAGACAAAGTGGGGTGGCTCAAAACCTTTGCAGAGTGTAGTGTGTAAGCGACACGAACTCAGTGACACCCGATAGCTCAACACAAAGGTGTCTGACACAATCATCTAATCTTTAAAATGATAACATTCTAAAATAATAATCTAGCTGCATTAAATGTTTTGTCCTGTGACAAACAAACTGTGAAAATACAACCGTCTTCTGTTCAACATATGTCTGATTTAAAATATAAACAAGATACAGAATTTCCACTTATTTAATGTTCATTTCATCACATTTCACAACAAGATGTTCATTTGTACGTTAGATTATCAATTACACGACAAAATTGGACATATGTTGACATCTAACGTGAAGTAAAATGAATATGCTGGTCGAATAAATAAATAAACATCAAATACAGAAAATAACAGAAAATGCAAACTGCACGGATGTCTCCAGATGAGACAACTGACCCAGTTTAAATGTAATTAAAAAAATGCATTTTTGTTTATCGTGATGTGTGTGTTGAAGTGTAAAAGCAGGCAGCTCACCGTTGTTGCAGTACTGTAGCAGCAGGTTGGTGCTGTCATACAAGCTCCCACACGAAGCTACCTTCTCAGACATCCTTTTCTCCTCTCTTATTTCTTCTTTCCGTACTGCTCCTCCGGCTTTCTGGTGGCTACTTTTTCCTCCTTTCAGTCCTCTGAGTCTCGTATTCAAGCCGTCACCCCTTCCTGTCTCCCCCACATTCATAAAAATGCACACACACCTTTACCTGCCTCAGTTCCTCAGCTTCTCCCGCTCCAGCCTCACGACTGGTAGCATAAAGCTAGCGTTAGCAAACAGAATCAACTTCCGCTCTGTCCTTTTTAAGTTAAAAGCAACCTCGACGAGGTGTTTTTAATTTTCCCCACAAACTTGAATTTCAGTTTAATATTATTGTTGACTACGCACGTATTTACATTACTAATTGCAAGCTATGCCTTTATATTCCTCTGGGTTCTAATAAGATCATAAATTCACCAGCACTGCTTTTATTTTGGAAAGTAAACCATTTATTTTCCGGTTTTATTCTGAATGATTTTCGCCAACTTAGTAAGACCCCTTCCTCTCTGTCTGCCCTGCGTACCGCTGTTACTATAGCAACAGCCTCTCCGCTTGCTCGGCTTCGTGATCATTGGAAGAAGTGGAGAAGCAGAGCGAAACTGTGAATACAAACTACAGCGGAACATCAGAGCGACCGACGTTTCAGTTGCTGAGATGGGAAAGGTGATCCCGATGTTGGACCCGAGCCCTCAATAATTCATCATGAACGGTGTTCTGCACCTGGCGCTTGTTAAGGAGGCGAGTCAGGTTTAACTAGCAACCTGTCGTCGGTGGAAATGTTTGTAATGAATCATATTTAGGTTTTTATTAGTAAAGGATTGTTTTAAAGAGAAATCATTCAGTGTTAATCATTTGTCAATGTGCAGAAATGTCGGCTGTGGAAAAGGACCCACAGCAGTTCCGCATTTTGACCACTTGAGGGCAATAAAATGTATTTTAAAGTTTCAACAGGAAGCCTCAAGTTGTAAACAACGCAGTTTTGTTGCAGTCAAACCTTTAGGAAATACATTAAAAACACATCTTCTGTTAAAACCAAAGACAAATAAAATAAATATTAATAACTAATTTTGTATTATAAAAAGGCAAATTTAACACAGATGAAGATATTGTCAAGCAAAATTAGTGTGTAGAATTCTATCTAGTAGTCTGTAAAACAACCTGAAGCTTTTTATTTAAGTTTCTTTAACTTAAATAGGAATAATTAATTTACCTGGAAAGCAAGTTGGGCTTCTGGAGGCTGAAATACTCATTTCTAATACCTTTCTGATAATAACGTTTAGCATTTACAACTTACTACACGAACGTCTGCATCTCGTAAAACATTTAGTCTACAAGCATTTTAATGTAGGTAAAATACTCATTTAGACTCTAAAATTTTGGTTTTCTACTTCACTGAGTTTATCTCCAGTGTAGCAGATGCTGCGTGATACTGTGAAATTATGTTATTTCAGGGAATGCATCGCTCTAACTGACGGGTAAACCAGCATTTCTAGTTATTGTCAGGTGTTTTTAATTAATAAGATAATAGAGAAAGAAAATGTAAAAAAAAAATAAATTATATCTTTTGAATATTTTATTTATTTTACATCGATTAAATATACTTATACGTTAATGATGAATGAAGTTAAATTAAATAAAAATATATCCCTGAAGGTATCTTCTACTGCGACTGCGCCGTAACGACCAGTTGTTGTCACGTGACACATGACTCGTTGTAACTCCGCCCCGCTCTTGCTGAGTTGTTTCTAGTAAGCGCTGGAAATGATGAAACTCCAAGAAACGTTTGTTTTTATGGTGTATGAGTTTATCAGATAGTGCTCAACTCCTTTAACGGGCTTTCCGGTTACGTTTATAAAACCTGATAAGAGCTCGCGGCTAACTTTAACGTTAGCATTAGCAGTCGGACCGCTGAAGGAGGAAGTTTGTCAGCAGCCGAATTTATAGTAAGTTTGCGTCACATTTGTTGATCAGATTATTTATTCATTTATTTTTTAGGTGCGTTTATGTATTGTGCATGTTCACGATATTTTGACTTGGACTGATAACTTTTATCACAACTTAATAGAAATCTTTGTGTGTTTCTCTCCGGGTGAATGACCTAAAGAAGAAAAAAACATCCTTAAACTAGCTATAATAACTTTACATGTGTGAAAACTAAATAAATTAATATGATCGCCGGTCTGTAACTAACATACTTTTCACTGAACACATGTACATACCGTTTTTATTAAGATGAAGTTAATGTGATGATACTAGCTATAATTTTGCTTCTTCGATTGAAATTTTATGTTCAGATTGTTGGCTTTAGAGTTTTTTTTTTTTTTTTTTTTTTTTTTTTGTTTCCAAGTTAATCCAAATTAAGACTTTTTTTCCTATCCTAGTAAAATAAAGACTCTGAGAATGAATCCTGCTTTGTCTCCTGTCAGACTGTTGTCAGTATGCGGAGCAGAACCAGGAGCTCCAATCTGTTCCTGCTCCTCCTGGGCTCCCAGTTGTTTCAGGTGGGCCTGGAAAACATCCCCCCCATCACTTTAGGTGTCCTGGCTCTCAACGTGTACCTTTACCTGTTCCCCGCTGCTCCATTGTTGCAGGTAACTCAATGATAAGTCACTCCATACATTTAGTTATTACAAATATTCAAAAGTCAAGCATGACTCAGCTAAAAGATGCAATATTTCTGTTTTCAAAGCTGTATCTAATTTATTCTGATCAGTTGGAAGGAGAACGTGATGAATTCTGCTTTCTGTCTGATGTCTAGGCGTGTGTGAGTGTCCAGCAGGCGTACTGGTATAGAGACTGGCGGCGGCTCCTCCTGTCTCCGTTTCACCATGCCGATGACGTGCATCTGTACTTCAATATGGTGTCCTTCCTCTGGAAAGGCATCAGACTGGAGCGACGGCTGGGAAGAAGCTGGTTTCTTTACCTACTCGCCGTCTTCTCCGTGCTCACCGGAGTGGTTTACCTGGTGTTGGAGATGCTGCTAACGGAGCTAACTCAGGACCAGTCGTACAGCATGGCGTGTGCTGTTGGCTTCTCAGGTATAAATCACTGAAAAGACTTATAAGAGATTATTCCACAGCGTTCTTCGTAGAACTCTTTTCAAAGGTTTCATGGTGTTTCCATTTGCTTGCAGGTGTCTTGTTTGCTCTGAAGGTGCTCAGTAACCATTACAACCCTGGAGGTGTGACGTACGTGATGGGTATGCCTGTGTCGAACCGCTATGCTAGCTGGGTGGAGCTTGTCCTCATCCACATAACGGCACCTGGGTAAGTTTCCAGATTGTTCTCTAAATGAGGATTATGAGCTCAGTTCGTCCGGGTTCCTCACTCTTTTCACATAATTCATATAAAAACGGAATTGATGTAAATGTCCTGAATGTTCACGTTTAGATTTAAGCGGGTGAAGCTGTGAAAAACAGCTCAGCTACAAGTTTTCAGAGCAGTTTTTTAGTGATTTGGGCTTCATTCGTGAAATTTGTTGGTAAATCCTGCTATGAGCTTTGATTGTTGCTTTCATGAAAGCCTTCCTGGATTTGTTTTAGTTGCAGTGGATCCACCAAACACTTTGGAAAACGCTTGCAAACATTTTACTGTGCATGAATCAATTGTTTTATCCTTGTATATCTTATTAACTCGAATCAGCCTGTTACAAACACCTTTTATAAGGTGTTATCATTCAGAAAGCGATTTTCTCTCTAAGCTGTGCTGTAGGACAATTATTTTCATTCCTCCCCCCCCCCTCTCAGAAAAGACTGAGGAAGCTTTAGTGCATTTTAAAGATCTGCATTAATATCTAAAACACCTAAATGACATCTTTTAGTTTCTGCTGGAAGAATTAATTCATGTACAGAAAAACTCCATAGACAGTCAGAAACCTCGTCACACAGACTAGAACATTTCAGACGGACACAGGAGCTGGTACATATTCAGACGTGGTCCTTTTGAAGCCGGTAAAATATCCCATTAATGCGCAGATTCATGTGACGTAATGCTAATTATTATTCCAGAACAGGAAACCCGTCTGATTAAAAGCCAGATTTGCTTTAGTTCGGATTCATCTCATGAGACGCTCCTCACCGAAGCTCATTCAGCTCATTCGTGCTGGACATGATGCTGATTTCTGATCAGGTGTCATGAATGAAAATGTCCACCAGATGGGAGCGTGTCCTTGGATTATGGCTGATTTGTGCTCTGTGGCTTTAGGACGTCCTTTATTGGTCACCTGGCGGGTATCCTGGTGGGTCTGTTCTACACGGCCGGACCACTGAAGACCATCATGAAGAAATGTGCAGGTTTGAAGGCTTTTTTATTCCTCTCTCTGAACAGTGATATGAAACGTAATTAAAAAGAAAAATCTGAAATATTTTCCTTGAAACTGATAAAAATGTACATTTTCAGTAACTGAAATAACCGATGTGAGTATTTTATAACAGATCTGTTGTCATGTCTTTGGTGTAGTGTATAAATAAAGGTTTGACTTGTTCAGACTCGGTAACATGTGCATTGCAGCATCACAGCAGTGGCTTTTTCTGGGTTCTGATCTGATTTTAGGAAAATAACAGTATAAAATGGATCAATTACAGCTGTTTTCAAACTTCGCCCCCACCAGTAGAAACCAGTAAGATGTTTCCTTTCAGTGCATTCTGAACATCTCACTTCAGATTTGCTTTCTGTTTGAATGGAAAGCTGATTTCTGAGAAGTAAAAAAAGGTTGAATAGCTCATATCTATGTATCTCGTCTTTAAGGCAGTTGTTTCCGTGTGATTGAACATGTCCAGCAGGAAGGACATCATCTAGTCCCACATGCAGAAATATGTTTGCACTGAAATGTTCTGTCGCTGTCTGTTGTTTTTCTGCTTCCTCCAGGTTTTGTTTCATCAAATGGATACAGCGCACAGCCTGGTGCGTACTACAGCTCCTCCGGCACTGCAGGTATGAGAATATGGAGAGAAAAGCCTCTCATGTGCGCCTGGGATGTGTGTGAAGTGCTTCGAGTGGTCAACATGACTGGAAAAGTCCATTTAGTTGTAAATGCCTAGAAATTTGCAAAGAAAATGAATAAACTTGTGCATAATATATAAAAATATACAAAGATTAAAAATCTACACAACAGTTTAACAGCTTAAACCTCACAAAGCAGGATTCCTCCTCACACAGTGTCATCATACTGTAGGACCTGGTGGAATCTGGTCTCGCACGCTGGTACAGGGTTACACCGACAGCCAAAGAGCCCTAAAGGCTTTTTCACAATTCCAGCTCAGCGGAAAGCTCCAGAAATCTGGAAAAATGTCATCACAAACTGACCAATCACAGGCGTGTCTGGCAGAGGCGCGTCAGACCCCCGCAGAGGCAGACAACACTGTAAACAAGCTTGAGCTGGATTTGCGTGAGGTTGGTTACGGCATCCACGAGGCCCGACGTGCACCTCTTCCACACACCAGCGTGCGACGCTGCTAGGGTTTACAGATGTTCTCCCTTGTGATTGGTCAGTTTGCGATCACATGTTTCCAGTTTTCTGAAGCTTCCTGCAGAGTTTGTGCTGTAAACACTGCAACAATCGTAACGTCCGCTAATGGTGATGTCATCAGACAGCACCCTGCAGGTCGGGACGAGCTCCTGGACGATGGACAGACATGTTAGCAACATGCTCTGTCATTTTTTCCAAACTATCCAGCTGTGCTTTTTGAGGCTGATGAGCACTGAAATAAAGCGAAGAGCAGTGAGGAAGTCTCGGGCCGGCGTGGTCGAGAGTTTTTCCATCACCATGTTTTTTTTTTTCCATGTCTGCTAAGCTAGTTTTTCACCACCACACGGTGCAAGAGCAGGTATGACCTGCACCGGCTAAACTCCTGCTTATTTTTAGATATTTATGTGCATTTGAACAAACATTTGCAAGAGACCAACTAGGTATTAAACACCCTGCTGATTTTTCTCACCATATAAGAGTGTTTAACAGTCGCAGTCTGTTTAGCTCTCTAACTGCAGCACGGAGCTGAATCAAAATGCCTCCACGTGGCGAGAAACAACAGCTTTAAGCTTCGTATGTGCATGTACGCAGGTTACGCTGGCGCCAGTGGAGGGTACTCGGGAAACTTCCAGTATCCATCAGGCTACACCACAGACCACACGTCGTCTTATACCGGTGGACTGACAGAGGAAGAGCAGCTGGAGGCGGCCATCAGAAACAGTCTGAATGACAGAGGTGAGACATGTGTGTCGACTGGAATTCGGCTGCAGTTGCACTCGATTTGTAAACTTATTTGCAATATTTTTCCTCTGCAGGACAAACCCGTCGTAGAGGAGCTCCTCCCGCTTACGGCTTCAACCTTTCTGAGGAGCCCACGCCAGAGGAGGTCCGGTGGAGGAGACTGAGGAGGTTTGAGAGCTGAAGAAGGCAGTTTGAGCGGGAAGATGTTCCACTTCCACAGCCTGAAGAAGAGCGTCCTCTTTCCGGAGCTCGTCAGAGAGTTGATGATGCCTGGAGAAGCCCCCCCATGACAGGATGAACTTTCTGTTTGTGGAATGATGCTGAAGTTGTGCTCAGATACTTTCAGGCAGAAGTCTGGAGACACTGACAGCTGTGAGATCCATCCATTCCCATGCTGTAAATATTTCACATCTACGTTAGAATTTAGAGCTACAAACGTTTGTAGTGCTTTCTTTTTTATCTATAAAGCTTAAACATTCAATATGAAGCCCATACGTCTGACAGACCGCTGTCTTGTTATCTCCTAACCTCTGGACGCTGACGAGTGAGCCTGTTAGAGCAAACGCAATGATGCAGAAGCTGGTAAGTTTTGTACCAGCTGGCCTCAAACTTTGTAACTGAACTACACAAGAAAAATGAAAGAAATGAAGCAGAAGTGTGTATTTTAAATGTGAACCAGAGCTTTCAAACATTCCTCTTTGCTCTCATCAGATTAGCAGAATCTTCATAGCTTACTGGTTGTTTTTAACGTGAATCCATAAATGACAAAAATCCACCTCCAGTTACCTTCCCAAGTGCAGAACTGCCTGCATGATATCACACTCATTTCTAAAAAGTCATCAAAGCAAAGTTACAAAGCCGTGTTGAAGAAGAAATTTCTGGCTCTGATTCCCCAAAAGCCCCGAGGCGCGACAAGAAGTAGGACAGCTTAAATTAGAGCCACAGAACTATATGAGCTGCACATCGTGTGGAGAAGAAAGTGCAACTTCTGTTCATGCTGAGAATATCTTAAGAATGATCTGAACTTCATATATAACAACACCTGGATGTTGTCATGGCTAACGAGTAAACGATGTCCATCATTACTGCTAATAAAGATGCGGCTGATTTGTCTTCAGTGAGATTCTCTAAGAAGTGTTTTGCAGGATTGCGGTGTCAGATGATCTCTGCAGGGTTAGATGTTCCCATACAGAATGTTGCAATGATCCCAAACGCAGCAACAGGACTGAAAAAGAAACAAGGCGTTTTTCTGCAAACCTGAATGAAGCGAAGCAGCAGCAGAAATTCCTCCATAACGCTGAGATTCCCTCAAACAGAGAAGCTTTGCTGCAACTTCATGCTGCCACAGATGCTTCTGGAAGCTGGGGGCTCGTTTTGTTACCCGCTCTTTCTGCGTTGGTGTAGTTTTGTTAACAATGACGCCGTGTTTGTCGGAGGTTTTACCCGATTTGGGGGAACAAAGGTTTATTTCTATTATGTCTTTAATGTGTTTTATTTTCACACGGCTGAGTTTTGACTGGATGTGTTCGACAGATGCCACGCAGCAGAGGGCTTGACGGTGGGGGGGATGACAGGGTGGGAGCGAGGATGACATGGTGCACAGCAGATGCTGGTCTGGCATCCTCGCTTGTCTGGAGTACGGGTGCAGATTACAGGCATCTCTTGACCTTTTGATGATTTGATGCCTTTTTTCTGGAAAAACGTCTTTCGCTGCACCTGTGGGGGGGGGGGGGGGTTTCTGTGAGGAGTGCACCCTAACAACCTCTTTTTCCCTTTTCCTGCCCCACCAAAGGGTTTAGTTCTTAAAGATCGGAAGAACACACTTCT
>JBAMHX010000010.1:26700786-26716933 GCA_037177515.1 Pseudomugil tenellus
TAAATATTCTTGTTATTTCTTTGTATATAGCTGTTGGGTAAACCTGGGTGGATGGTATAGTCCAATAAAGCTGGGCTGTATAAGCAGGCAGTTTTACTCATTCTGGTGGGTTTGTTGTAAGATGTCAGAACAATAAATGGATTAAAGTAAAGAAATGTCCCGTCCGCTCATTATTCTTCCTTTGTTGCTTTCGGCATGATTTTGGCCTCCGAGACTGAACTGAACTTGACAGTACCTATAAGTAAAAGATGTTTTCCGTAAGGTCTAAAAGTAATGAAGACTGTGCAGGTCTGACATGGTTTATAGGTGGGGGACACAACATAAAAGGCGTGTGATGTTTAAAATACTTTAGCAATAAGCAAATGAGACGCAGCATTTGGAGGACTCTGAAGCTGTAACGGAGGTTTTGTTGAGCCCTCCATGAAGACTGTTACAGTAATGGAAACTTTAGCCAAACGCATCATGTGTGAAAAGCTAGTTGTTAATTTGGTTTTCCTACCAAACACATGTACGGGCCCATTAAGCGTCAAAATCCAATCTTTCCTGCTTCATGATGTCGGCGGTGACGTCAGGCTTATGTTTCTCAGCTCAGAGTGCCGTGCAGAGGTTGTTAAGTTAAACATTTTAAACACCTTCAGCCATTGTTTTAGTATTGATTATGTTAAAGATTGAGAAAAGGGACACGTGAAAATGATCTAAAACCTTTATAAAAATAATTAAATACAACAATGAATAGACAGTTTGGTGGAGCAGAATTTCTTTTTTCTATGGAAAGAAATGACCTGAACATTTCTGAATGTTTTACATTTTGTGTTAAATATCAGCTTCTAGTTTCTCACAATAAATAGTTTATGTGGTTTGTTAAGAGCAGACAGCAACAATCCTCCAGTGATTTTGATTCTTTGCTTCTTGTTTGTGGGACTCAGGTTCTATTTCTGTGAGTCAAGGCGGGTTTGTTGCCATGGTTATCCTCAGGTAAATCCTTACTCACCCACTTAGCACGAGGGCTTATGCACGCCCGCCATGTTTCCACTGCTTCTAGTGAACAAAAAACTTGAGGAAACACACCCAGCTCCATTTTCAGCGCAGCTGCTTCATGGACCTCTGAACTTTTCACTACAACATATTGTCATGGCAACTTCTGCTCTGGCAACCTATCGTAAGATGAAAAACGTTTACCGCCTGTTGGTACAGAGATGGAAGATAAAATAGTTTTACCTTTTCCTTCTATCTGGAGGTGTAGGCTAAATGTCTAAAAGGGGAATTTAGCCAAACATGGCAACTTGGACTTGTCTAACGTGTTCAATTAAAATGAGCTTACAGAGAACTTCATTATTTTTGCACAGAGCTGAAACATGGCTTCCTCAGTGTGGAAAAATCAGCGTCAGCTGATTCTTGATCCAGTATCAGGCTGTTGAGTTAAAGTTGTTTCCATCTCTTATGTGTCTGGACTAAAATTGTGTGATGGTTCATCTGAGGACTCAAAACTTGCTTCTATTCCGTCCAATACGGCTTTATTTATAAAGCATCATAAAATAACAGCAACGCATCAAAATGATTACAGAAATTTAAAAAAAATGTTAAAAAATAAGCGTCAAAGGAGACACGTGACAAAAAATACAGTAAAATAATAAAGTAAAAAGATAAAAGATAATAGTTAAAAAGATAATAAGTAATAAGTAAAAATAAGTAAAAAGATAATAAGTAAAAAGATAAAAAAGCATCAAAACAGTTTGAAATCAAAATAAAGAACATAAATATCCTTCGAAAACAATAATAAGATTAACATCTTATCACGGTGTTAAAAGCCAAAAGATGTAGAAGTTTACCACCTGACACTGCAGAGGCTGGTTTAATAGGTTTTCGGCTCCCTGTGGAGCAGCTGACACGAGGGAGGAGAGGAGGCAGGAATAACGCTGCAGAAGCTCAGAAAAGCAGGATGGACCAATAGCAGCATATTTTCTGGACCCAGTCAGCAGCTTTTTGCTCTCTCTGGAGATTGGCAGTGGAGGATGCACCCCCAGCGTAAAGTGAAACAAGTCCTTTCCTCCAGGGACACCTTCCTGCAGGCTTTCATTGCCTCACTACTCCAACACATCTGACTGAAATTAATGTGTCATTGTGAAGAAGATGACAATGAGTGGATTGATCCGTTTGCTTCTATTCGGGTGTGTTGAACCAGAAAAAAGAACAAAAACCTGCCAGGAGGTGGACCTCGAGTACTGAGTGTGAGACCTCAGCTCTAAAGTACCCCTTCTCCAACACACCTTAATGTTTCGTTACCAGCTCTGTGCAGAGCTGAATGACATGTGGATGAAGGAGTTCAGCCATTTGATGCAGGCCAGTTGGAGAATTAACGCATCTAAAAAGAAATGTGGAGGACTCTGCTCTAACATATTACTTCTCAAATCACCAAAACATCAGTTTTATGAGCAATCGTTGGTTTTCTTTGCTACAGTGAGATGTAAGTCCTTTAAATTTAGTGTTTAATATAATTGTTGGTGACTGAACTGGAATAAACATAAACTTGTGGTGAACTGTGACTATTAGTAGATTCTGCTGAATTTCCATGTGCATTAACTAGTTTTATGTTGCCATCTGAGTCACCAAAACAGAAGAAATATTACAATATTAGAGTGAAAAGCATATTATAGAAAGCAGTAGAAGTGAAAACGTTACCTCTTCACTTTGAATTCACATGTTTTGTGCAGAGTAAAAGGTGAAAGTGGCACTAAATGTAGATCTGCAGGACCGGTCCAAATCCAGAAAGATGACTTTTTTGCTAACAGGATTGATCTAACAGCTGTCAAATGAGCTCCATATGCTTATGAAAGTGGAAATACTAGTTTTAATTAAAAGTTGTTTTCAGTCAAAACCAGTGAAAAGTTGGAGGACAAGAGACGCAGGGTGTCCTGTGGCCACAAGGTGGCACTATCTCATCTTTAAACCTGAGTAGTCTGCTTTGCCAGGGCTTTCCCAATTGTATCCAACTAAAACTGACATTAGTAAAGAGAAAATACTGATAACATCCGCCTTTTTGTTCCATTCTCTGTTCAGATGATCCCACACTGAGGATATGGGTTCTGGGAAGGATCCCTTCCTCCATCAGCCCTGTAACCATTGATTTTATCATGTGACCTGTGCCTTTGCTCCATTTCTCTTCCTAAAGAATGGCTCCTTGACAGTCACGTTTCCACAGAAACTATTTCTGATGAGGCTGCAACCATGGAAAATAGTGAAGCCTATGAGTAAGTGCCAAAAACTGCAGTTCCCCCCTCATCCACTAGGGGCTCCAACACAGAGCAAATCTCCATAAACTTCCATGTTAAAAAAAACAACTTCACAGCAGAAGTAAACATGTTTACAGCCTGGTGCTGTCAGGGTGCTATTTTCAAATTTTTATATGTCATCTGTTTAGAAGTTATTTCACAAGAAATTTGACATAATTATGGGTGTGTCCTTTTGATTGGCATGTATCTAATAGTCACAGCAAGAAGGCAGAGTGTAAACGCGGTCTTTAGCTGACAATGCACCTTAGCTTTAGCCCGCCTTGCTCCGTTAGCCAATTAGGTCCGATTAGATCTGAGTTAGCTTAGTCAACTCTTAGCTACAGACAGCTCAGTTTGATAGATGTCAATCCACCTCTATGCCCATTTTTGTATTTTCTTGAAGCCACCAGATGTGCCAAGATGGCTGCCACAAGGCAGGAACCACGCAATGAGCTTCTGTTTTGCTCTTCAGAAACTTACTGGCCGGCTTCGTCCATCTTTTACATAAAGTATATGATGCAACAGCAGCTGGATAAGCGGAAGTTCTGCCTCTCATTTGTTTCTAATCACTTTGTTGCAAAAATCCTGTTTTTTGTGTGTCAAGATGAATCATCTGACATTTTTCATTTATGCAGCAAAAGAAAAGACAACAAACAAAATATTGCAAGATTTAATTTAAAATGAGTTTCCTGCCAAGTTGTCTGTTCTGTGAAAACAAAGCTGAAGATATTTTAATGTTTGAATGATTCAAAATCTGGAAACAAGATCTGGACAAAAAATAGGTCCAAAGAAAAACCTTCGGAAAGTTGGAGAACTGTTGCTCTGTTGTTGTTTCCATTACCGCTTTTTGCAAAATAAATGACATTTATAAAGTTTAGAAAAACAACCATTTAAATTTGCAGGTGTTTCCATTGAACAGTGTTTACCTCAGGTGTGGTCCTGAAGAGCTGCAATCCTGCAGGTGTTCGGAGTTTCCCTGTGACAGCACAGGTGTCACATCAGACTTAATTAGCAAACTTGTAGAACTCAACATCAAACTCTGCACAAGTCTGCTAGTTACTCATTAATTTGAATCAGCTGTGCTGTGGCAGGGGTGCTCCTAACACATGAAGGATTGCGGCTCTTGAGGACCGGATTTGGCCACCCTGGTTTTGCTCACAAACTGCAAATTTGGTAAAACTGGACGCGGTTTTAAGAGAATCGCAGCGTTCGTAACGTTAACACAAAGAATAATTTTGTGTTTTTTACATACTGCGAAAATTTGCTTCAGGTTTTCTAAGCCATTCTCCCTCATTTCCCGTTCTAAAAACCCTTCTGAAAACTTTCTGAAAACTCTCCATTTCCAGGTTATTTACTTCATACCACACCATCGTAACCAGTCACATGATTTACTATATGACGTCTGGGGACGCAGAAATGCAAATAAAGTGTTTCCATTACATTTTTGCAATAAACTAGCGAAACGTATGAAAGACAACTTTTTGAGAGCGCCAAAGACTTTGTAGCAATATTTAAGTGTTTTTTCAAAATGTAGATGTTTCCATTAGCAGATTTTTATTGTGATATTTAAGGTTTTGTGCAACCTTAAATGCAACCTAGTGGTAATAGAAACACACTCAATGTCTGGCTGCTGGAATGAAGAGAAGAATGATTTATCACATTTACAGTATCGTTTTCTTTTAACTTACAAATAGTTCTAAATCTTTAGGAACCTATTTGGGTCAAATAGCCAAATAAATAATGTACCTCGGACCCATTTTCAGGGTTTTTAGGAACTGCTTCAGTATTGAGTGAGACACTCAGAAATCTTATCTGCCACCAGAGGACATGTACAACACCAATTACAGGGAAATTGGATTGAATTTAGTGACAATTAAACTATTTTCTCCTAGAACACAGAGCCAATAAGATAGAGGAAATGCCAGCCTGAACTCCCAATATTTCCATTTGTTACAGATACTCATCAAATACAATCAACCTAATCGGTTTAGCTGCTTCTCTGAAATCATAGATCTGGCTTCAGGGCCGTTCCTGTCTGCACAAAGCAAGACATCCTCTATCTTCACTCTCTCAACACAATGTTCTGTAGATCTGCTGTAAATTAGGTGTGATGAGGTTTCATGAATAATGTTTGTTTACTGTATTTAACACTTAAAATAATGTAGATCACTTATACAACATGTGAAAATGGGATGTGAGATTTTCGTCCACATCAGAGAGAAACTGCTGGATAGCGATAGGAAGAAAGATTAGAAAATAACAGGCTGCAAACTCACCTTTGTTTTGTTGGAGTAAGAAAGATTTTACAGCTATTCTTCATTCTATAACCCTCCTCTCCACATATACACACACACTTTGGGTAAAAGACTGCAGTACTAAGCTCATTTCATCCGGAATGCATCACTGGCTATGAAAACAAGCACATGCTTAAATCTGACAAGTAAAGGTCGTTTACCATATGGTGCGCACTGGTGTGATTCCTCATTGTATGATTGTACAGCTGCTGCTGTATGTTAGTGGATGTACAGCATAGTGAGTTTGCAGTTGATTCGTGGAGAAGCAGAAAATAGGCCAGCGTAAAGCTCTGAGCGATGTTGACAAGGTCAACGTTTCACTGGTCAGACCACTGGGTCACAGTATCTGCAGGATGGCAGATCTGGAGAAACACCCATCAGTTCAGCTTCCTGATGTCTTGGCTCTGGTAAATCACCAGTTTGATCCCAATAAGATGATAGTTATTCAGTGTTTGCAGATATCTCAAACTTAGAAGCAATCTGATTCAGTTTAATTTAGTCTCCAACGACTGAAATGAAATGTTATGACGAGGAATTGAGCAAAGTAATTTTAATTCATATCAAATCGTAAAATATTATATATAATTTTCAATCCAGCTCAGGTATTTAAATTATTCCATTTAAATCAGAAACGTACTTTTTTTTATAACAAAGACATACGAGTAATGAATGGAAAAAAGACATGCCAGGGAAACAAAAATTACAGCCAATTTCAAAATAAAAGCCCATCCGATAAATTGTTATTGTATCAATTTTTTTTTAATCAATGTCATTGGTTCATTAAACATTTTTTCAATGTTTCTACGTATATACATGTATTAGTCACATCCCGATTTGTACAGGTGTTATATATATATATATATATATATATATATATATATATATATATATAAAAAAATCTGAAATTGTAAATTTGTTTTCAAATTTGTGTTTTATGAAACGAAAATTTGTTTTCAAAAGATAAATGAGTTATTTTGTTTTTTTAAAATTTGTTTGTATGTGTATGTGTTTTTCACAAGCAACAATCACCCTTCAGTTAAACAAGAAGACTGAACAGATGATCACACTGGGGGGTCTAAAGGAGAGTTAATCTCAGATCAAATGTGGTTTTTAACCAGCTAACAGCCTGTCTACCTTTGTTAGCCTGTTAGCTCTCATAAGATTCAAGTAACTCAGTTAGTGCTTAGCTACAGACAGTTTAGAGTCTGATAGCTGTCAATCATCCACACTTGCAACCCCCTGTCAGCTCTGCCTCTTTGCCCATTTTTGTATTAACTGGGAGTGATGGCTTATTTGATGCTACCAAGATCAAGTCAAGTCTTCAGACACCTTTGAGTGACGTCACAGAGATTCTGTCCGTCATTTTATTGACACTCTATGGTTTTTCACTATTCGGCAACCATAAGAAGCACACGACTGAACTTTACAGACATATTAATATCTGAATTTAGAGTCTGATCAGATGAAGAGGCAACGTTATAGATTTTATGTGGGTGCAAACTGAAGGAAAAAAAGAGAATGTCTTGACTAGCATTGGGAATGTTAGATCATTGGTAAGTAAGGTGAATATGATGAATCTATCAAAATGACAGCAGAATTTTGTGATTTCATCCTCTCTGCGCAGCCACACAGTGACTGCAAACAAAGCTGTTAGACGAAATCAGGAAATCTTTTTAGAAAGTAATTATAAAAATGCTGATAATAAGCAGAACTAATAAACAAAGCTAATACATTAGTAGTATCTAGACTGTAACCCACACAAAGTACTTCTCATGTCAAGCAGCAACTCATATTAGATAATGAGACGAACCAACAAGTTGTTGAAATGTTTCTGCTAAATTCATGTTCCTCTCACATCATCAGAGTCTTGCTTTGGTCTCGATTAGAAATTACAAACTGTCAACCGCTCATGGAAACAATCTTATTGATGATGATAAAAAACCTCTCATGATGTGTTTAAGGTGCTGAGCGGGCCTCCACATTCTCCATATCTCGGTCAAAACTGAGCATCAGTGCTAGAAACAAACTGTAGCTAACTATGTTAGCTGCTTAGCATCACAGTGGAAGATCTGCAGATTTGTGCTGTTGTTACCGATCGATGCCAGCACTCTGTTGGTTTGTGCGTTCACATGGAGTGGTCACCATACTAAGTGCCATCCGAAACCAATCACAAGTGGGTAAAAGTGGCCAAGAAAGCCCTAAAAAGCGAGTGTGCATACAAGGCTGACTTAAACGCACAGAGCAATGAAGTAGTATCTGATCCTCTGCTTCTACTCCACTGAACATATGTTTCCTATTAAGGTCTACACATCCAGTGTGAACACATGATTGGTTAACATCTAGACTGAGGAATGTCTTTGTCTGCACCCTATATAAACTGTGAGCACACATTTCAGTGGGATTTCCACATCTGGCCTTCGGAGTCCCCACAGATATGTGGAGATCTGTTTTTGATGCCTGACTTTTTGTAATAAACCTTTTATTCATCAAAGTTTTGCATCCAGAAACTTCTTCACAGCAAGCTACTCATCTTGGCTCCAAACCCCTCCTTGAATTCCCTTCAGCAACAAACGTAGGGCATAACAGGTGATCAGTTTAGCAGGTGGCTACAGCTGCAGCCATGTGCACCATGAGAGGACACCCGAAAGACTCCACATATCAAAATGAGTAGCGCATGCATTAATCCGATGGCGATCCCACAATCGATACCCACACTACACCCCACGGCCCGAAGTATGCACTTGGTCGAAGTGCACGTTAAGTGTTGGAGTGCATAGGTCAGAAGTGTGGCAAAACAGGAGTATTGGGACAGTGATGTTTCACCATCAACTTGGGCAGTTATGTCATGCTTGTCCATACTGATGCAGACTTCATCGAAGTGTGGACTGAGGGTGCGAAAAGGGAAGGGCGAACTTCCGGTCTGGAGAATTGGAACACACTACACACTCGCACCCTTTAAGATGGATGCGCAATCCACACAAGGGTGCAAGTGCGGTTATTGGGACAGGGCCTTTCTATCTAACATAGCCGGATGTACATTAAAATGTTTTGTTATACTCTCAGGTCATGCCAGAATAATAATTACACTTTTTTGACACACAGCCTCAATTACTTACTCACCTTATCTACTGTATGTGTGCCTCTCTGTGACACATCATGTCTCAGTCTAATACTCTGATAGTCTAATAGTCTGAATACTCAAAAGTACAGCAAGGATTGGAAATCAAACCCAGGCTGGTTAAAGCTGTTTATCAGAGATGATACAAGGTTGATGTTTATGGAAAACTCTGTGATATAAAAATAAAACACACAAAAGGCAAATCAAAAACACACCCAAAAAGCTAAGCCTTTTAATAATACCTTTTGTTTCTCCCACAATGTCATTTACATGATACGCAAATGGCCAAAAATGCAAATTAGGCGATGACTTCATTTAGCGACTTTTAGAGCAGCAAATAGCTGCTTTCTATATTGAAGAGTTGGCAACAGTGTTTGTGCAGCTACATCATACATGCACTTGTTCATGGGAAACTTTTCCGTACAGTGAAGATGAAACACACCTAACCGCTGACAGACACACACACAAATTGAACTGATTGTATCCTGAGAGCAAAGGCAGGCTGAAAGTTTTTCTCTTCCTTTCAGGGGTCGTATTCAGTTCATCTCGCCTTTATCGAGCACGAACTGTCCACCTCTTGTCCAGCAACTTGAGAAGTTGATAAGACAACTTGTGTAGCGACTCATGTTCACCCCTTCGACAAATATCAAGTCAAATCTACTCTTAGACTTCTTATTTTACTCGGCTGTCTTCTGTGCTGCTGTCACACAATCTCTCTCGCTTACATTTCTATCTTTTGTTCTCCTGCATCTCAGCGTGTCTCTCTGCTGCTTTAGGAATTTTTCTTCCTTTGAATTTTGATTCCTCCCTAGCGTCTGCGCTCTCCTCCCCCCTTTTCTAAAACTCCCCATATCTCTGCCTCCTTGTGAGCCTCTCACTGATGCGTTTTCCCCTCTTTTCCCTTGATGTTTTTTTCCCCTCTTCTCTGGATTCGTCTCACACAACCCAACACCGGGTTTGATCTGGATATACCTTTTCTTTTTGCCAGTCTTTCTTTAAGACACAAACACTGCTACCTCTCTCCTCCCGGGCTGCCTGTAGATCACAGTTTGCATGTCATTCTGCGCCTATCAAGCGATTCACACAAGCTATCTGGGTGACCCATTTCTGTACAAACTCACACATTTTAATGCAATGAAAGAAGTACTGTGATGTGTTTCATCAGTACCACAAAGTAGCTTTACCGCAATACTGAGGGTCTCTCTCTCTCTCTCTCTCTGCTACAGATAATCTGAAGCTTGTTTTCTCAGTGGAAAAAGAAAATCAGAAATGTATTCACCTTATGCATTTATACAGAAAGAACAAACATGGCTAAAGAATTGTTTTAACCTGTAAAGGCTGCAGGCAATGTCAACAGATCAGCAGCTGCAAAGCTACAATCTATGGACGCATGGTGTATTCTGCAGGATATTGGCAATTATCAGATATCAACCATATTAATGATATGATTAGCTAATAACATAAAAGATGCAGGGAAAAAATATGAAAGTCTGTTTAAAGCAGAATAGGTTGCATACGTCTTATTGTTTTGGTTAAAAATTATGGTTATGATTCAGTTTGACATGTACATGATGCAAGTTGAAATATTTTTCTCATTTTGTACGAGGGATATTACATCATCAGGCAGCTTTTCTGTGTTTGCAGAATAATATTTTAATACTACAGCAGAGGAAACTAAATAATCTCAGTAGGATTTTTTATTGGCCAGACACACTGATGGTGATTACTGAAGATGTCACATCCACCTCTTTCTGCAAGTACAAAATGTTTTATTACATCTAATCAGGAACTTTTGAATGGACATTAACGGTCAAAGACAAGATTATTTTTTTCCAAGGACCGGTTGTTAAATTAAACTTTTGGATTGTTGTTAGAGTTACGTTTTACGGCACAGGGGCAGAGCACAAAATTCTGGGTCCTATGTACAAACCATCTTGGTGGGCCCCCATCCTGACGTGATTCTCTCATACTTTTCCTGCAGATTCATAAATATAAATCTAAATGGCTTCTCTGATTACGGTCCTTATTCATATGGCACACTCTCTGAATTAGACCTTCACAAAATTCAAAATTATTTTAGGTTCAATTGGTTGATTTTACCTTTATGACAACTGCGGGGGGTGACATTTTTCTTACTCATCCATTTTGATGTTATTTAATCTTGAAATTCTGCATAATTGGGTGTGGCCTTTTGTTTGAAAGGTATCTAATCCACTGTCAAGAAGGCAGAAGATTAGCACAACTGCCTTTTTGAGCTACCTAACAACATGCTTTAGCTTCTGTTAGATCCATGTTAGCTCAGTTAGCTCTGAGCTACAGGCAGCTCAGAATTTGATAGTTTGTCAATTATCCACCCCCACAATCAAAGATGATGCTGTCAAGGTGGCGACGATGGGAACTGCTCGCTGAGCTTCATTGTACTTCAGTTCTGCAAAAAACGACATTTTTTGAAGAAACTACAAAGCTGGCTCCGTCCAGCTTTTATGCACCGCCTATGGCTCTTAATGGTACGTTATTGTCCACATGAAGACCTTTCCAATAATGTTTAGAGAAAGCCAAAGATTTTTTTTATTTGGTTGACAAAAACCTTCATAGCCACAGTTTCAGAGACTTCATGAAAGAGTAATTATATAAAATGAAGCATTTGGGTTTTTTTTCTTTAGCTTTTCTAGTCACCTTGTAATATTAGATACAACCAAGACTTTGATATAAGCTAAAGAAGGCATGAAATACTGGATTAAGGGTGAGTGCAGCCGGTGGGTCAGTCTGGGTCAAATCCCAGAATATCAAACATACATATGCATAGGGGAACATTTTAATAAAAGTTTAGAAATTACATAAAAAATAGTGAAATAATTAAACAAATTTTATTGAAGTGAAATTGGAATGTAAATACAGAAGGAAATAGCATAGTTTTGGACATAAACTGGACATAAAACATTTATAGTATTTGCTTCAACATGAATATTTAATTGAAGCACCACTGGGGTTTTTATGCAAAACATTAAGTCCAGTCTGATGAAATAAATGAAAGTAAAGCAGGGTTTAATGAGGGATGTGGTCAACATCGACTGGTATACATCAATATTTTTTTACAGAAATAGTTCTGATCTGCACACGCAACTCACACTGTAGTTAAGGGAAATTTCATGTCTGTTAGTGACACAAAAACCAGGTCAAAATATTGAAGTTCTGCATCTCTAATGTTTTTGTAAACTATAAAAAAAAGAAATTAAAAGGAAAAACCTCCTGAAATATACATGAAACTAAAAAGACAAAGCCCTTCAGAATGCTGATACTGTTAAATTGCGGTCATTTGAAATGGAGGCGACCAGTTGACGTCCATAGCAACCACATTAGCAACAATCTTGCTAGACCAGAAAAATGTAAATAAAATAAAAAATAAATCTTATTTTTTTCTAGTTTATAATCTAATTTGTTCAAGGTCTGTTTGGGAATGAAAATCATTACCTCTGCCAAGGAGAGAATGTTTTTGGAAGAGTACGTCTGTTTGTGAACAACATAACTTGAGAAGTTATAAACAGATTCTCATGAAATTTTCAGGATATATCCAGAATGGGAAGATGAAGAAGTGGTTAAAAGTTGGAGGTGATCTGGATTATATTGTGGGGTGTAAGTCACATAAGCTGGGTGACTGTGTGGCTTGGCAGAGGTCTGCGCTCTCCAAGTGCTTTCTGTATGTGTTGTGCTCAAAGCTGCTGTTTAAATGTTGAGGTTCACCTGCAGACTGGATCCCTGTTGGATCTGGAGTCATCCTGTGCCAGTCAGTACGGCTGATCAGCAACTTGCATAAATTATAACAGCCCACTGTCCCAGATTACCAGATAACCAAACGATGATGTCGATTTAGATTGAGTGTTAACATAATCGAGTTCTGGAGAACCCACTCAATGCATCTGATTGGTTGTTCAGCATCCTTCTTGTTACGTCAGCGGGCAACTGAGAGAATCTTTTCAACCAATGAAACAAAGTGTCTGTGGGTTTTATTGAAAACGATCTGATCATGTTAAAATTAAACAAACACACAAAAAAGAGAACAAAACGTTCACAGTTCAGATATTTTGGTAATTTTATTAAATTATGATAAAGATGTTCAAAAAGGTGCTTTTTTCGCCTTTTTCATTGTTTCGGAAGCAGAAAGGTCCTGCTGACAACATGATAGTTGCTTCAACCTCTCATTGCCACTTCTTAGTGGCAACGCTGCCTCTCAGCAAATAGGTCACTGGTTCGAGTCTCGCCTGTTCTGATGAGAGGTGTTTCTTCATAGCTTGCACCTTCTTTCCCCCCTGTATGGAGGAACTGGAAACTTGAAAAATTGTATATTAGTGCTCCATTATTACACTGAACCTTTTTTCTATAACTTCTTGTTTCAAAACTTGTACCTGCTTCTGCATTTTGAACATCAGAAGCTCAGAAAACCGGCTGATGGCGTATTTGATAAGTTTCCTATATATATATATATATATATATAATAACATTTCAAATTAATCGAGTTTCTATCTGCTTTTCCAGTTTACATCATATTGTGCACGTGAATTGCTGGATTTCTCAGTTAAAAGATCTTTAAAACGTTGCTTTTCAGCTTGCAAAGATCATTCCAATCGACCAAGGACATCGTTTTTGGGCACACTACATCAGTGTGCAGACACCCCACCCACCTTCCCACCCACCACCCATGACCTGCTGTGAAGTGAAACGTCGCCAGATCGAGTCCAGTGTCCTCAATGCGGACTGTGCACGTTGCACAGAGAATAAGAGGACATAACAAGCCACAACAAGCGATGAGGACGTGCAACATAACAGGAAGACGTTTGCATATGCACAGAGAATTGGGGAAAATGTGAGGAGAACGGGGGGATAAGGACGCATTTCTTCTTCTGCTGCTGTGTTTCCGGAGTATCTGTGGGTTTTGCTGGAGAGAGGATGTTGCTGCTGCATGTCTTCATGCGCCGCCAGCTTCCTCCCAGTCCGCGCAGTCTCCTCACTTACATCTCTTTGTGATTAACAAGCGTCGGTTGGAAGTCTGCGTGGAAACAGAGCAGAAGCTGAAATGTTGTCTGCGGGATCGGAAGGATTTCTCTGATCATCTCCGAGAATCTCCGCGCGCAGCCGTTCCTCCTCAGTCGCATCACTGCCGGCTTTAGACCGAAAGGAGAGAAAGAAAAGACAGTTGTTATATTCTCATCTGTGTTGAATTATTTAGGAGTATCTGTTCCTGAAGCTCAACACAACCTGGTGTCTTTGTCTTACATCTTCCGTGCGTGATTTTTTTAAGCTGGGCGAGAAAGAAAGTGGAGGTGACACGGATGACAGCCAATGGCCAGGCGTCCCAAATTTCCTGAGAAGGGGGATGCAACCTAAAATAACCCCGGTGTCAGATGGTGAGAGAGCATATTAATGTTGAGGAATCAGCGCACTGCAACGCTTGTGTCTCTGTGTGGACTCGGGTCTGCCGATGTAACCTCCGTTCAGTTCACCGCACATCCCGAACCGAGGGAGGCTTGAAAATCCTGCACTCACGGCTTCTTCTGAACTACCCCCTAACCCCTCTCCACCCCCCCTGTTCCTGACAACCCCCACCCCCTCCCCCCACCCCCATCACCACTACGAGCCCCGACTTTTTAATGGCTTTTGTGTTTAGAAGATGGAGGGTTTTACTGCTGCTGAACGTGCTTGCGGTCGCTGGCTTTATGACCTTCTGGGCCAAGTGCAACACGCGCAGCATCCAAGCCGCCGGTCCGGAGGCTCCGGCTGACGGAAAGCGGCCCCGGGCCAACGGAACAGCGCAGGGGACCAGCATCAGCCATGAGGTGCTGCTGAAGAGGCTGAGCTCGCTGGAGGACGTGGTGTACAGGCAGTTAAACGGTAAAGAGCTCGGTAACATTTAAAGTGAAATGACATGTCGAGTGGAAACATATTCTCACTGTCATAAACCATCAGGTGGTGAAGCTCTGGTTGTCAAACAGTGCAGATTTTTGTGCTTAACTTGTTAAATTCTAATTTGTCTTTGACAGGCTACATTTCACACCTTTTTTATTTTCTGTTGGTAATGTTAGTGGAAATTTTGGGTTTGCTTAAACGCGGTGGCAACTGTTGCCTGTGGGAAATTGTAGACTCTGAATTGACAGAAACTCCTCATTCCTCAATCTGTCCTGTTTACACATATAAAAAGTAAGAATAACACTAGCCAGCAGGGCCGGCGCAAGTCTTTTGGGGGCCATTGCCATTGTGGGGGCACCTAGCCCCATAGGCTACTGGAGCTGAATAACTGGCAGTTTGATCATGTTAGACATGCCTAATATTTTTTTATGTTTATAACAAATTTAAACACTCAAAATGCGTTATACTTAAAACTGTAAAATTAACAATAAATAGGAATTAAAAATAGACTAAAAGAATAAAATATATTTATTAGAAACTGCTATAGGAGAAACACATGAAATACATAGAAGGCACACAATATAAACAGACATTTGTGGGAAATAGGACATTATTGTCATCATCATCTCAATTTGAAAAGAGAAAGTAAAAACTGATATCTTAATCAAGCACAGGAAATCATAGGCTCAGTATAAACCAATAAAGATTTGACATTTTTCACAGTATGTTTGCAAACAGTTTCAGTTTGTATTGTTATTCAATCAAGTTTTGTTGTCATATAAAAAAAGAAAAAAAATCAAGTTTGTATATTTATAGAAAATGATTTGCAGGTGTATTTTTTTTAAAGATAAATAGAAACACTTTTGCATTTCATGGATGCAAAGCAAAAATATATATGACTGAAGTTGCAGGTGCTGATTTTTGGCACTGTCTTTACACTATATTCTTTTTTTTAAACTTGTCTTGTCCAGCAGAAGGGCGGGCAGAATGGTGATCTGTCCGCGGTGTCATGCTGAGCAAATTTACTTTGTCAAGAGGAACTACATGTACATATGTATAAACAAAGATCATCTTGATAATCTGAATTCTTTATTTGTTTTAGTTAGATCCTAGTTCAACAGAATTTTCATGTATTGCTGGACACGACTGGAGGGGACAGAAAAAGGATAAGAAGACAAGAGAAAGGGAAAGAGAAAACAAACAGAACATAAAGAAGAGACAGAAACACAACACAAAGGAAAAACTGCAATCTAACCATCCATATTTTGCCATCCTTCACACCTGTACAGAAACTAGGGGGGGAATCTCATGAATTCTCGCAAGGAAACAAATAAGAATAAGAAAAATGGCTGCTACTGAATAATCTTAGTGACTGTGTTATCATGCAGAACCTATGAGGTGAAAAGTGCTCACAGGAACGTGAACATGATCAGGCAACCTCCTCTACCCAAAAGGTCAGAGACAGGCCAGGAGAATCCCGAGACCAGGGCAAATGGCAGCCATCCCCAAACCAGGAGAATCCCGAGACCAGAGCAAATGGCAGACATCTCCAAACCAGGAGAATC
>JBAMHX010000010.1:26733965-26753599 GCA_037177515.1 Pseudomugil tenellus
ACAGGAAGAACTACAAAATAAAACAGGAAACAAGGAAGTCTACAAAACAAAACTAACAAAACCCAGAAACCATAACATCTGATGCTGAATAGTCGCTTTTTTGTTTAGCTGAGGTCCAGGATGGTCCAGATATTCTTCCCTGCAGCATTTTCTACTCTGTAGCCCCTTAAATAACAGATTGTAAAAAAAAGTCTTAATGATTATATGAAACAGTTTATCAGATTCCTAATTAGCCCATTAATCCCGCCCCGTAATATTTCACCCGATATAGTCAAACCTGTAACGTAACAAGTCACAAGGTGTTTGGATGGAGCAGCTAATCATTGCTATGTCAACCTTTTGCCTCGGTGAGATGAGATTGAAGTCAGCATACACTCTCAAGAAGAAAAGGGCAACATTATACCATTTTTGCTCTCTGCCCAGCTAAATAAACTGGTTCAGCTTTGTAAATGATACGCAACTAAACACGGAAAACATATAACTTTTATTAAGCATTTAAACCGGAAATTTCTTGTTTGTTTAAAAGAACCACAATTTTATTGATATTTCTAGGCTGTAAATTAAAGAAAAACATTAAAGATTTGCAAAAATAAAAAGTTATAGATGTGTTTTCTTGAATAATGTAAAAAAAGATTTTACTGTTATCGTTCATGTCATTATTTTGAAGTTCGATCCAAATATTTGTTGTAACTTCTGTATTTAGAAACATTAGCTGGAACTTTAACATCTTTTTTTAATGTTTTATTCTTATTTTAGTCCTTTAAGTTCAAAACATTTATGGGAATTTGTAAAAGCTTTTTTCTTCATTGTACGATAAAATAATTAATCTTAGTTATTGTAAAATCATTTTCTCCGGTTCCTCCAAGCCCGTAGCTGCTAATTCTGGCTTCCTGTATCCACATGTCCATTATTAAACTGTGAACAATTAATGAAGTCAGATGATTGAAGCCGATCACATTTTCATGCGTCTTTGAAGAGCTGGATTAGAAGTTGCAGGATCAGCGATGAACGAACAGGCCTCTGGTTGTTTTCCAGCTCACTGACTTCTCTCGGGTTTCTACACCACGCAGCTCACTCAGCAAGTAGAGACATGCCCTCCAGAGTAGAGCTCCGCTGAATCAAATAGAATTACTTATAAAGCTGCTACAACTTGCAGGTCTTTCTTTGTGGCTGAAGCTCTCAGAAGGTCTCTGCAGCTTTTAGTCTGTGCGTGGATGTGAATGTGTTTGCACTGTCATCAGGGCTGAACCCGTCCTGGCAAGGATAAAAGAAGACCACAAACGCATCATCTTGCCTTCCATCGACAACATCAAGCACGACACCTTCGAGGTGGAGCGCTACGAGAACTCAGGCCATGGTTACAACTGGGAGCTGTGGTGCATGTACATCAATCCACCCAAACAGTGGTGGGACGAAGGAGACATGTCTGCGCCCATCAGGCAAGCCAACTTCATCTAATCTGTGTGATATAATGAGACACATGATGCAAAAGATGGAAGGAGAGACCCTGCACTGAAGTGTTGAGCGCATTTCTTTTACATGTTGCCATGAAAACAGCAAATATGTGAAGCAATTTGTTGAAATAAATGTAAAGAGAAATAGAATGAAATGTTTCTTTGTTTTGAGGGTCTTTTCTTTTCAACAATATCACCGGTTTGTCAGCATTGTGTTTTTATTAAATTTAAATAATTAAATGTTGTAGGTGGTCCGAACAGATGGGAGCGTTGTCTGCTGCGAGTGTCTAATCGGCCGCGTTATGCTTTTGTTTGTTGTTGTTGCAGCATACAGTAGCAAAAGGAGGGTTATTTTGCCTCTAGCCATGCTAACATGTTAACATGTTTGCACTTGCGAATGTCTTCTGAAATTGTAGCACATGCCTGAAAATACCCCTCCCAAAAAGCCCTGGTGCAATTCACGCTCCGGTCATGTGACATACCGCATACTTTTTTCCCTGCTGCTTCTTGACAATCCCGTTTCCATGGAGACCATTTTTGATGAGGCTCCAGGTGACAGTAATTGGATGAAGGTCCAGATGCGTCTCCCAATTCATCCTCATTTCTTCCTGTTTATCAGCTGTAGATAGTGTTTTAGTGCTGACTCTTCTTCTTCTGTCCTCCAAGTGTCCAGTTTCTGCACCTGGCTGCGATATGCCAAGTTGTCAACTAGCAGCACTCTGGGATTCATCTAGCAGCTGCTAAAATCCTATTTTTCTCAGTAAAACTTCATCTTTGGCATTTTTATCGATGCATCGTAAGAACAAATGATGTTTCTTTGTGACAGGCTCGACGCTGGTTTGAGCCTTTTAATGGCTGAACGAGTTTCAGATCAGTGTTCAGTAAATGGTCGTGTATAAAGACCAGACTAATCATGAGTAAGAGGCAGCTGCTGTCCAGAAAGAAACATTATATCAGAGTTTAATCCTGACAGCTTGCCTCATGAGCTCCTTCTGCTTCCACTGAGGAGCAGGTACATCCTTACAAAATGCAGGACTAACAGACACAAGTTGGCTTCTGTTCCAGCTGCCATCGAGTTGCTGAACATTTAGCTCCATTTTCTGTTTTTATCTATTTTCATTTTCCTTTCAGTATTTTTGTTTTTCTGAGTGTTTGTTGCACTGATGGATAGTTTTACTGCCTGTTGCGCTGTGACGTATCCCATGAGGAGAGGGAGACTCCTTGAACCCTAAAACATCTAATAACACAGCTGTAAGATGACCAGGAATACCGGGATGACCAGGAATACCGGGATGACCAGGAATACCAGGATGACCAGAAATACCGGGATCACCAGTAATACCGGGATGACCAGGAATAACAGGATGATCAGGAATACCAGGATGACGAGGAATATAAGCAAACAGATAGGATTTATGAAAATGTGTTTGGGTTATTTTGCTAAATTTAACAATGTTTTTAAGAGAGATAATTTGATTCGGTTTTTATCAGCTTCTAGTTGCGATATGAGGCAAATGTGAACTAAGCTCCTGATTGCAACCCCTCCTGTAGAAGCTGTGCTTATTTAACCATTTGATGTCTGTTGCTACAACCCACTTCCGGTTTGTGTTTATTTAATTTATATTCAAATTAATTTATTTGTTTTTATTCATTTTTATTTCTAATTTTGTTTTAATAGTTATCATCTCATCTTCATATTAATTGTTATTGATCCATTTAATAGTGTTTTTGTTTATTTTTTTCCTGCCTTATTTTTTTTTACCCCACATTTCCGTATTTATTTTGGTTTAATTTAAAATGAGCCCAGAAATGGATGCACATTTCATGGCCATATGTGAACAGAAACGTGCACATTCTCACACTAAACATTAAACCCTTCAAAGTCACATTCACACAGACAAATGCAAATACCAAGCGCTGGAAGTGACATTTACAATCCGCTTTATCACACATGCTGCAAAGATCCATCGTTCATTGTCCATTTTCCTCATGGCAGGACTCCCGCCATGATCGGCTGCTCCTTCGTGGCCAACCGCGATTACTTCGGAGAGCTCGGTTTGCTGGACTCGGGCATGGATGTGTACGGAGGGGAGAACATCGAGCTGGGCATAAGGGTTTGTGTGTTCGCCTTTGCTTCTCATCCCTCTTTACCCTTGTAGGTTTAAGTGGAGCAGTGGCCACCGCAGCATGGCACCACTGATAAATGAGGCCCCATTAAGGGTCCATGAGGAGCAGTCCTGTGTGTGCCGCTCACATCAGGGCAACAGAGATAAATAGGTCACATGAAGCATAAAGGTTTAGGTGTTTGCATCTGAGAAAATTTAGAGTCTGAAAAGGAAACACTGGCAGTTTGTTGGGATCTGATATTCTTTATCTTCTTGTTTTTATGTTACACAGCAAACCTGAGCAAGCAGTTGACCCTCTGATAATAAAATAGCAACAAGTTAAGATCAAACTGGAACCAATAAGATAACTAATATTAAATGAACCCAAACCACGAGCATCGCTTCATGATCCTTCATATCCGGCAGCTGATTTGGACTTTTCTTCTCTCTATGGGTGAGAAATGTCCAACTCTGTGAGCTTTAAGTATTTTTGTACGTGTAATTGCAGGTGTGGCTGTGTGGGGGGAGCATGGAGGTGCTGCCTTGCTCCCGAGTGGCTCACATCGCTCGGATGAAGAAACCCTATCACAGCAACATCGCTTTCCACACGCGGCGCAATGCTCTGCGCGTTGCAGAGGTCTGGATGGACGAGTACAAGTCCAACGTCTACCTGGCCTGGAACATCCCAATGGAGGTGAGAGAAGCCTGTTTCCATGGCAACGGACCCTAGAGCCAGAAGCATAAACAATGGAAAATGTGCAGTTAGAGCAACTGAAGCCTGGTATGACGACATTACAAAGTAATTTTAGATGAAATGTTTTAGAATTTGCATTTCTTTCTACTTTTGTGTTCTATTGGTTTGTAGTTTTATGTTCTGACTTAGTTCAGCTGCTGTTGCGTGGAAGTTCTGTGTAATGATCTGAGGAAGGACCTTGCTAATGGAGCTTTTAAAAGAGAATCTGTTTTTAGATATGATTCAGTTTACTGGCTCATGATTTACCCATGCGCTGCTTTTTATTTTTGCAAATGTTCTTTGAGGAAACGTAGTGATCCGTCCGTATTTCTGCATCTCCCTCTGGACCGCCTCCACACAAGGCTGCTTACCTAAAAGATGATGTGTTAAACTGTTGCAGATAAAATAGGAATTTCTGGTCCTCTGCCTTCAGCCCTAATTTTCTGACTTTCTCTTCCTTGTTTTTGTTAAATAAAACTCAGTGATTTATAAAAGTATGATGGCATTATGTTGATTTAGAATGAGTATTTTTTTCAGATAAAACATGTTAGTATGTTTAAAGGGGCAGGTATAAGTTTTTCTTCTTCCTCCTCCTTTTTTCAAGCATGGTGGCACAAAATTATGCATTTTTTCGTTCTTATTTGTTTAGTTTCGTCTTTGTTTCTTTTACTTGTGCACCTATGTGAGAAAAATAAAATTTCTTGAATTGAATTGAAATGTTGAGATTTAAAGTAGGCTTTCAAAACAGGCAGAAAGGATGCCGATGTCACACATCTGACCTTTTCTAGGAGGATGTTGCTGGTCCTGTTGTAAAAAGCAGGTTTACTACAGTATATTTTCCATGCTGTTAATGAAAACGATGTGTTGCTGTTCCCGTGCATCATCTTATTTTTCTGTAAATTATTAAACTGGCATTAGAAGAGAACCCCACAGATACAAGCAACACTGAGGTTGTCTGACTAACTTCCTGTAATGGCTCCTGGTGCTCCTGCAGAACCATGGGATCGATTATGGAGACATATCTCAGAGGGTTTCGCTGAGGAAGAGTCTGCAGTGCAGGAGCTTTCAGTGGTACCTCGACAATGTTTACCCGGAGATGAGGAGGTACAACAACACGTTGTTCTACGGTGAGGTGAGTCATCAGTTCATCTGGCATGAAGGAGAAAGTCTGGATGGGAAAGCGAAGCTAAACACAGTGGATGGAAAATAGAGAAACGCTCAGTGTTTTTTCTTTTTTTTCATTTCAGATCCGAAACTCTAAAGTAAGCCATTTGTGCATGGATCAGGGTATGAAGGAGAACCATACGGCCACGCTGCACCCCTGCCATGGGTGGGGTACTCAGGTAAAACATGGAGTTTATTTCTCTCTGCTTTTATCTCTTTAAAACAATCCGCTCGTTTGTTTTCTCCTGCAGTGATGCGATTCACTGGCATATGTCTCACAAGTTCAGTTTTGATCCTGTCAGGAGAAAACTCTGCTGTCAGAATGGAAATGTTTCTTTCTTTATTTGTGTGTCAAATCCCTGATTCAGCCTGTATCAACTCCTCGGCACTTCAGCCCTCTGGGACTCCCGTTTTAGCTAGCAGTGGTAAACAGGTGCTTTGGGGTAGAAGTCCTGGTTCGCGTAGTCAAATGTGTGAAGCTAACGGAATAAAAATAATTTCAACAAAGTGAATCTTACTCTTTGTCAAAAAACAAACAAAAAAAAAAACAATCATTAATATACGACCAACCGTTATTTTTAATTATTTCAGTTTCTCACATGTTAAACCAGATGACTACAACCAAAAATTTTGGGGGATGTCACTATGATGGATTTCATTGTCAGATAGTTAATTACAGTCAAGATTATTTCGCTTTAATTGATTTCCCAACACTTTAAAACTGTAAATCCACATGAGCATTACTTACAGGTCTTTAAAGCCTAAAGTGTGTAGGAATTACTCCCATCTAGCAGTGCGCTAACTGAATATAAACAGCTGAGACATGCTGTCTGGAGCCTCGTCGTTTAAGCACGTTATTACCTCTACCGAAGCAGTGAAAAATGTTAAAATGTCAACATCTTGTACAAGTCAGTGTCCCATCAGGTGATGAGGTACAGAATGATACATAACTCTATCTGTTTCATTACTAATGCTGATAAATTAAAGCATGCCTTTCATGTCTTTGGTACCAAGCTAATGCTTATAGCTAATCACATGGTGTGAAACCATGTGACTTGAGAGAGGACAGCAACCCTACCTCCCTTGTCAAGTCAGATAAAATACATTATGAAACACGAGTAAAAACCTTTGGAAAATATGAGTGAAAGAAGCGACGGTGTCCTGCTGGTACGACCTCTGTGAAAAGTAACAGCAACTGAAAACTGTTGCAATGCAGTTTTTCCACTATGAGTGTTTTCTACACAGCAGATATCATTTTTAGAAAAGCAATCAGTAAGAAATCGGAATATTTACAAACATGTTTGATCATGATGCTTTGATTTTCTTATCACATCCTGTGGAAAATTAGCCTTTCAGCTTTTCTTAGTCAAACAATTTTTGTGCACCAGAAGGGCGAGATGCTGATAAAAGTTTTACACTGATAACGCTAATTTACAGGAAAAGCAACAGTATACAACAGTGTGGAAAACAAAGACATGTTTTGTTTTTCAGCAGCTTTAAGAGCCACAGCAACGCAGGAATTAAATCAGCCTACAGGATGCAGCGAGGTTCCTGCCAGAGTTACTGTCCACTCCTAAAACTTGCATTTTTATTAAGTTTCTTCCTGAAAAGAATGAAACTGAAGACTTGATCCTTATAGTATTCACACTTTTACATTTTCCAACAGTTGGGACGTTACACCAAAGACAGGCAGCTGTTTCTGGGTCCACTGGGAAGCACTGGTGAGGACACTCGCTGTGTGGTGGATGATCAGATCAGCAGCTTTCCGCAGCTCCTCAACTGTGACAAAGTGACCAATGTCAAACAGAAGACATGGCATTTCTCTCAGGTGAGAGGTGGAAAGATCTCCTTCGGTTTTAGTTCTGCTTTAATCTTCGGGGTGCTTTTGGCCGTAACATCTTATTAGGTCGACTGGTAATCAAGTGGTATCTATGAATCAACTCAAAGATGCCGTGTGGCTATCAAGGCTCCATTTTGGTAATAATGGAATGGAGATAATGGGGAAAAAAACTATCTTGTCAATATTATGCTGATGACACCCAGCTCTATATTACTATCCAAGTGGCTCTGCTCCCATGCAAAGCTTGGTAAAATCAATAAGAATTTTCTCCAGCTACATAAAGATAAATCTGAGATGAATGTGTTTGGAGAGAAAGATTAGTGTCTAGCTTCAGTCAGTGATGTTGAAAACAACTCGACCAACTAGAAATCTTGGTCCCGAATCTTAACAATATTTACCATAAGTGTCCAAAAATTTGTCGCATTTAACTGTATTGATGGGTGAAATGACCTCAACAAGCAGAGTAATGAATGGATGTGTCCAGTGCACAGATTTTTCCAGACAAGCTAGTTTTCATGTGTGGGTGGATCCAGTGGCCTCCTGTCAAACAAAGATATAAAGCTGTCATGTATACAGATTCATAGCATATATCAAATGATACATCACATTTTTTTGTCATTGACCATCAATTTTGCTACGAACTTTACCTTTAAACCAGGAGCCAAATCAGCCTTTTTACCACCTGAAAAATATTTTTTTTGTTTCAGTTTTTATCGATCTCTCTAAAAGAAAAAAAAGTCTAACTAATTCTGGAAGCTGCAGTTCGTTTCCTCACAAAGACCTAAAAAAGCCACCAGGATATGTAAGATTTCTGGGTCAAGTTTGCTGTCGAAAACTAAAACTAAACATTTAGTTCTTATCTTGATTTCTGGAGAAAAGTACCATCTGAAAGAAGACTTAAAGCAGGTTGGATTTTCCACTGCTTTTCATTAAAAGTTTGGACCGTGATAGAACTACGATTAGTAGACGATTGTGGTGGTGATGATATTTTCCACTGATGTCTGTTTGCATCATATTTAATTCTCTGCATCCGTTTCATCTTCAGTTTTAATTTATTCTATTTTCATATTGGCTTTAATCCTTTTAATTTTAATACAGTTTGTTTTCTTGCACCTTTCTTTAAGTGTTTTTATGTAAAACTCAGAGTAACCTTGTATGTGCTGTACAAATGAAGCTGCCACATTTTGCGCAGTAGCTACCTGAGAAAGAGTTTTACACTTAAAGGCCTGATCGTCGTTCTTCCCCCTGGTGCTGCAGTTTAGATGTCCATCTGTTTTTTTTTTTTGCTTGCAGCTGGAAGTTGGTGCCACTTTAGTTTGACAAAAGGACTCTTCCCTTCAGCTTTACCCTGCACAGGAGGGGTAGGGCTAAGGGGTGGAGCCATATTAAAATGCCTCTTACATAAAACTACAGTTTTATATTCAAATACTCACATTTACAGCTGGTATTGATTCCTCTTATAAGCACAATCACACATTTTTATTGGCAAACATTGCTTACAAACTGTATTTCTGGAACTTAATAGCTTATTAAAGATCATGTATCCATCCCTCTGTTGCTCAGATGCAAGTGCTCATGAACATTTCTTTATATATCTCCTTTTATAGTGCTAATATTTAATTATAATTAAATAATATATTAAATAATACGAATTTATAATATAATTGGATATGCAATGGATTAAGAATTATTTTGTGCCACTTTAGAAGCTGCATGTCTTTGCATTCATAATTAGGGATTAATGTAGTAAAAATCTAACCTGCAAAGATTAATTGCGGAGCATCTGTCCACGTTGAACCTGGCTCAGGTTGAACCCCGTCTCAGCGCGACCATCTGTAAAACCTCATTAAGCTGTCACTTCTCTTGCCTCGCAGAACGAATCCATCATAAATCGAGCCACGGGGCGCTGTCTGGAGGTGGTGCCGGCCAATGTTTATTTTGGCCACCTGCTGGTCCTGCAGCCCTGCTCCGGGCAGAGGTGGACTATCAAGAACACCATGAAGCAATAGTCATCATCCAGACCTGTTTGGTGGGGGTGTTTGTAACGTACACGCCAAGACCAGGACCTGTCACCTGACCTCCACTTGGCACACGAACAAGCGATGAGCCAGAGGCTGGAGGAGAAATACTTCTCAGGAGAAAATATGAGAAGATGGATTAAAAATTGTGTATTTTTTACAAAGCGAACAGTCAAAGTAACAAATTACATGTGGGAGCTGTTCTCTCTGAATCTGACAGACATTTGATGTGATATTTTAATTCCTGTCTGTGCCGCTGCGCTACGGTGTTTTTAGGCTTAAGAGGAGACGAAAAAAAAAGCTTCACCTTGAACTTTCTCACCAATTTGTCTGTTTCACGTCTTGAAAGATGTGAAACAGGATAAAATAACTGGAATTAAATGTTTCAGTAAATATGCATTGATAAGATTCATAGTTTTAATAGGCTTGATCTGTTTTAGTGTAAGATAGCTGAAAATGTCTATGAGAGGTTTAAATTTACCAGAACTGATTATAAATATAAATACTTATGTTTTATCCTTTTTCCAGCTGTTAGAAGAGTAAAGCTTGTAAATGTTTATAATTTAAAGAGAAAGGCATGGACCGTGAATTTTACTTGGTGGATTTAGAACCTTTTTATTTGTTTTAATTTCTTTTTTCTAGTTGTCATAAATCGTTCCATCTAAAAAATAAATAACTTAAATAAGAATATTTTGTGTGACATTGCCAAGAGGGCTACTGAGCTCAGTCATGGCTCTAAGCGTCATGACTTTATTTATTTTTTTCTATGTTGAAGCATCCTGTAGCATCAGATGCAGAAAAATCTTGTAGCATGATTGTGACTACTTTATGCACATGGGTACAAGGTTGAGTCGATCTGTTCCGCTACCTGCTGAGTGCCATAACTATTCCAGAACTAATAAAGCACTTTTATGAAAGCAGGACGACTGTAAAAGGAAAAGTGCACAAGCGTATGGACTGCTGACCTGCTGGAGGCCTTCAGGGCTGAAATGATGAAATACTGACATGTATATGATGTCATATGTTTGATTAATTCAATGTTACTGGTTGAACTTTTGATCCCAAGATTGTCTTCCAATAAACACCTGGTTTCCTGGCGTGTGCGGATTTTTTGGTAAATGATACGCAGTTTTGTAAATTATTATTATTATTATCGCCCGTTGGCTGCTGGGATTGGCTGCCGCGACCCCATTCGGGAATAAGCCGTAGAAAATTGATATTATTATTATTATTATTATTATTATTATTATTATTATTATTAATAATAATAATAATTAACTTTAACCCATTAAAGCCTGACCCACCAAAAATTGAGAAAAAGGAAATAAATATTACATTTTTATAAACTAAATGATAATTTTAAAAAACTCATAACATTTGCAGCAGGCGGAGCTTATCCCAGCGACAGACAAGTAAGAATGACTCTGCTGTTCCACATATTTATATTTTTTGCTTAAAGAAAAAAAACTGACTACTGATTTAAACCATCTCCAATTGTCCAAACCTTCCATCTGCACTGCATTTGTATTATCTTGCAACAACATGGCTCATAAAAACCTTGATTTGATTTCCTTTAAAACTTAAATTTTACACCCTGACAGCTGTGGCAAGAAAGTGGCAGAACATTAGAGGGACTGTCCTATAAATGGAAAGTTATGGATTCCATTCAGCAGCGGCCATATGTTCAGTGAAAAGCGAGCTTGAATTAGACGCTGAACTCCTGCTGTTTAGTCTCTCCGAGCTGCTCTGGCTGTAGCCTCAGTTAAATGCTTGAGATGGAGGAGCCTGGTGGGAGCACAAGGCCCCGTTTCTCGCTGAGAACTGGAGATTGTGGTGAAGGACAGCGCCTGCATGCTAACACGACTCTGAATGCTGATCAGACTCCAAAGGACAGGCCTGCTCATCGCCCCCTGGCATGAAACAGGATTATTTTATGTTGCTTTAAACCCTTTCCTAATGTCTCTCCGCAGCTATAACAGTAAATAACAGAACAGTCTACTTTTAAGCTGCTTAGGTGCAAGATCATTTTTAACCCTAACTGTGATGAAAATATTTGAGTAAATAAATGAAAATGGAGGAATACGATATTTCTAACTGTTGCTTTTGGTTTCCACATGGACAGCATCTTCACCAGCAGCAGTGTTTTAACTGTGCGTACATAACGGAAGCTGTTTAAGCTTGATAACACAACAGACACGTCTGTGCTAACAAACATGATCATGTCATCAGTGGTACCATATGGTGCTAACTGCAGGTCAGCCTGACTGCACCTGTCAACTCTGCCTCCTCCCTGCTTTGTGCCTGAGCTGCAGGGTTGTAATTTGCATGAAAATACTTGAGATGTTGGATTTAGCAGCTACAAAACAAGTATAACCCTGAACATATACAGCTGGATAAGACCACACAGGGTGCTGAGCAATGTAGCAGTGAACCAACATGGAGGGTTGCTGTTTTTAATAAAAGAGAGGTATTTGGTAATAATTTGTTTTGAGAATAATCAGATTCCTGCCATAAGTAGGAGTTATACTCCCCTTCCATCAAACTTGTTTTGACAGTATCAGCCAATCAGCTACCACTACGTCACCAAACCGCACACTGGAAGTCCAGTCTTCCTGGGCAGGAAGTCCTGCCTCTCGGGGCATAACCCCTCCCCCCCAAAAGCCTCTCATCCATTGATCAGGCGGCGATCTTCTCTGGTCGAAATTGAAGCAGTCAATGCAGAAGTGAAAAAAATGGCAGTTCACACCTCACCGCTAGAGGGCAGAGCAATCCTACATAGACTCCAATGTTAAGATGTCCGATTTCACTTTAATAAACATGCTTAAAACGTTTTAGGTTTAATGGGTCAAATTTACCATCATGACAACTCTTGTTAGGGTTAGTTTTTTTGTAACACCTCCGTTTTGGTTTAATTTTAATCTTAAATTTAGCGCCGTGTCATTTTGATTGACGTGTCTCAGAAGCTAGCGCTGGCTGATAGCTGCTTGCTTCCTGTTTGCTCACGGGCAGGGGCTGAGCTGACACAGACACAGTGAAGAAAACCATTCATTCAGGATGATTATGCCAGTATTTAGTTATTACCCCTAACTTTTACCCCTCTTAACTCACTTTTTCACACGCTTTAACGCACACTCACGCACAGAAAAACATTCATTCCAAGGTACAGCATTAAAGAATGCTGCTCTTTACAACAACTCCAATTTTATGCCAATGGTTAATTCTACACCTTTTTACTTTAAGCTGAATTCTGATTACCAATTCTCTTATGTTAATTTTAACAGGGATCCGCTAAGCTACCATTCACCCATTTTTGGTGAGAAAATGCTAATCTACCATCGATATTTGTATTGGAAACCTCATTTGTTATAAAAATAACAAGCAACCATTACTACTGAGTCGACTCCTTCTGCGTCAATTTTTTTTTCACAGGTAACCATATTTTCCATTATTCATCTGTTTTAAAGAGTGGCAACAATTCATCTGTTCTAAGACAGGCAACAAAATCTTACATCGGCTTCTTGGCCGGTATTCCCATCTACCTTGGTGGTAGGAAACACGTCTGTAGTCCAATTTACAGGTAACCTTTATATTTCTTATCTTGCTTCTATTTTCCAGCGCTGGAAACTAGGGAGAGGAGCATCCTATAAGGGCTCGATGGTCCCCTTCCTATTGTCTGATTAGAATTTAGGTGGCCTTTTCCGATAATAGTAGCTACTTTTTGTCTGCTTTTACTGACCACTGCTCGGGTCACATATAGGTTCTACCTTGTGGAATCTGACACTTCCAGAAGTCTAAAGCATTAGGCTTACCTAAGGGTATCCACCAGCCGAAGACCTCCGGAAGCCAACCCCTGCAGGCACGTGGTGGCTCGCCAGTATGTAGTGGATAAAATTACTCCGAGCAGCATGGTTGTAGAAGCACCACTTTTATTCAGATACGAATTTGCAATCACACAGAGTTATCAGAGGAAAAGGCCCCTCTCTCTCAGGCAGGCCGGCTTTTATATTCTTGGTGGGATATATTTAGAACCTGAATCAGATACTAGTGACTATACAAGGATTAAACAGATGTCTGATATTAATGAACTGTATGTGGTCAGCTTGTACTAGACACTCTGGTCAGACAGTGGAGGACATTTCCATATTTGAGACATTTAGGACAGATTTCTGTCCCACAGGGTCAAGCCTGAGGCCCACAGTGTCAACGCATGGTTGTATCAGCGTGTTCACATGTTTCTTTCTCCACTGTGGAAAACTATGGCTTGTTTTGCTGTTAATTGCACCAAAAGACCGTCCAAGAAATTCCTGGACCATTTTTTTGATAAGTGAAATTATTTAGTAGCTGGTTTCCAGCATTAGCTGACCTAATTAATTAGCTAGTCAGCTACTTTAGCACCGGTAAACACCAACAGGCTTTATGTTTTAAATAATAAATGATTGAAACCTGTAAATTAATGTTTCCCATTTCTAAGTTAAAACTTAAAGTTGGAACATGGAGGTTTATAGTGTGACCTATAATTAATGACAAACATCGTCAAGGACGAGGACACTTGTTTCTTTAGATTGAGAAGAATATAAATTTAATAATGAAGAATAAAGTTGAACATACATTGAACATTAAAACATGGAGTGAGACAATACATTAAGACATGCAGACAAGGTTATAACCCAGGAGAAATCTCTCCAGAGATCAGTTGTCACACAGAAGTCTGAAGCTATTCTGCCCAGTCTCTTAGAGACACCTTTGTTTGAAGACTTTGGTTGCGTGCGTCAGTCTGGAGCCAGTCTGACAAACAAAACAGAGGTCTCGTCGAAACATTTTCCTGATGGAGTAGGACAGGTTGTTACCTTTCCCGTCTATTGGAGTTTCCTCCTTCCCTCCCCACTTGATATGCAACAGGTGTATCCTGTTGTGGTGTGGCCCTTTATATCAGGGCAGGTATCTGCTCCTCAGCATGCTTTAACTCATTCTGCTGTCAGCGGTTGATTTGGCTAGTTTTGCCTTGGACCGTCTTCTGGATCGTAAGTGCCATCTCTTGCCTGAGTGACTGGGGTTTGTTGGTCTCTGGGTGTTATACCTGCTCAATTTCTCTGCAGTGCTGTGGTTTGCTGGCTGTGGCCGGGCTGGTCTACATCATTTTTAGCTTGCGTGAGCGACGTTAGCTTGTGTTAGCTTCACGACAATATCAACTAGCTGTGTCTTCTTCCTCCCTGTGTGAGGGGGAGCTTGTCACCTGGTAAGACTGCTAGTTTTGACTTCCTGATCCACCTGGAACAATAAATTAACCTGCCTGTTTTTCTTTAGGCATACGGCTGGCTGTGCGCTATAGCGTCACCCCTCTTCTTCAGCGCCCCTGGTTACACTGCTGTCTTGTCTGACTCGGGTTTGGCTCACCCTGGCTTTTATGTGTTTTTAAGGACTGTTAGTCCCTCACCTTGCTTCCCTGGAACCTTGCACCTGGTTCACCAGTTTCCAGGGGATGATAGTAAGATGTCAACCACTCGGACAACTAGGAATATAAGTAAGCTTGCGTGTTAACTTTGCAGCCTGTCTCATGGACATTGTGTTTTTGTTTTTTAGTATTGCTGTGGTTCAGATTGTTTTGTAGTGCTACCCCTTTTTCAGGTTCTAAGTTTACCTCGCAGCTCTCCACCTCTTGGTACCAAGAGGTTGAATTATTTTAATTTTTTTTAGTAACTGCTATTATTAAACTGAATTTTAAATAGAAAATTACATCTTGTGTCTTGGTGCACCGGATTTGTGAGTCCTATTAAAGGGGAGAAATTCTACACTTAAGGTCAGAAAAAAAAATGTAGACCTTGGTGTTTTATTCATGTTTTGGTTCAGGGTTCTCTTTTTCTTATTGAACCCAAACTTGATTTGAAACAAATTTTAATGGTTCTTATTCAAAGCTGAATTTGTATTTAATTTCTGTTTGCACAGACTGTTAATTATGATTTTGTAGCATATGTGTGTTTATAACATGGCAGTTTGAAAAGTGTGTGTAGCCCAGGTGTTATGAAATGTCAAATACAATTTACTAATCAATAATCTGACTCACCTTGATGGACGATTGTAGAAACAACTTAACATATGTCTGTATTTCCATGAATAAACTTATGACAGTATTTATTAAATCATGTGTATTTTCTCTCTGCGGGTTTATCTGACTGGCAGGGACTATTTGTTCTTTCTCTGACCTCCTGACACCATTCTTGGTTCTGCTGGAGGTTTTCTTCCATGTGAAAGGTGTTGGATCCTATCCCACCTCTGCTTCGGACGGGAGATGGGATTGCAGACAAGATTTAATCCTATCTTTACTCATCGAGGCTGTTATGAAATGATCCTGTGCTAAAGTTAAATTGAAATTAATATTGCTTAACTTGTCTTGTACCATGGAAAAAAATTTAAGTCGTTGAGGAAAAATATTTTGTATGCAAGCAGATATCTGGATTATATAAAAAGTAAAGTTTTCTGTGCAAACAGAGCTTCTCCCATGAGCTAGTTGCTGGTTATCTAGATGATACCTAAACATTGTTTAAGTGAGAGAAAACATAACACATAAAGGATGTACACTGGGGTTTGGATGTTATTAGCTTAAGAATGTACAAGTTTAAAGGATGTTCAGGCCCTTCAGCAGGATGGTACCTGATACACGAGAACATAATACATTCTATGATTATTTAATGACAGAATAAATAAGATTAGATATGAAGATATGAGATATTACATTTCTACCACACCCTTGTTTGACTATTTAACTTACCTGTCTGACAGAAAGAGGACTGTCGTGTTTAATGTGAGGATGTGCAACAGTGATGGAGAAGATGATCTTCATACAGGGAAGTTGAAGTTTGTGGAGATCCAGGAAGAAAGTCTCTCCACCGCAGTCCATCCCAGTCAAACCAGAACATCTGCACTTCAGGGAGGCTGTTGCCTCTGATGGTCTCTGCAGCTCTGAACGTCTTGCAAGATGTCTGATATTAACAAATTGGTGTCTATGAGGAGAAAAAAATATAGAATTATGAAAAACTCAGGTGATTATAGCTGAAAAGGTGGATCATTTTGAAGTTTTACTATGGGCTGCATGGATTCCTGAACTGATTAATCCAGGTGTGCCTGACCTCAGTAACCACAACAGTAATGGCCAGACACATCTGGATTAATCAGTTCATCCAGTAATGAAAGAGAGGAAACAAAGAGATGTTTAAGTTCAGGAAGTAGTGGAGCTGTGCATAAAGCCAATTATACATCTGCAGGCCAGAGGGGGGGAAAGAAGCAACAGCTAAATTTAAAACAGATAAAAACATTTATTTCAATGTGGACGATGCCGTTTGAAGTGGACAAGAAGGATACTTAGTTTGTATTCTGTGATAGATGTGGTGAAGGAATCACAGGCAGCATCTGACTATTAAAATTAATGAAACTGTTGAAATAAATGGGAAATGTCCCAAATAAACATTAAAAGAAAATATGAAGATTTGTCCAGTTTGGCACTGCCAATCACCCCTTGCTCCATTTAACCTGTTGCTCATTAACCTGACAGCTGCTCCGAATCCCCTTGATTACCACAGTCTGTAAATAAAGCTCTTTCTCTCAGGCAACCATTGTCAGGATGTCTGCAAACCTGCAAACCTTTCAGAGTCTGTCGGTCTTTACTTCTTCCTGACTCTGAAAGAGCTGATACAGCGGAACCTGGAGCCTTAACTAGCCTGTTACCCCTGCCTGCTTCTCTGCATCAGTTTTGTGACCAGAAAGCCTGGAATTTTCTCTTCCTACCTCCCTGCCAATTCTGCATTTCATGACAATAAAGCTAAACGTGACACAATTGCAGTCCAGCTGTCTGATTCCTGACAGTGGTTTCATTTTTTTTTGTCTTTTATGATGGAGCAGAAGGCTGCAAGAAAATCAGACTGTAGGTATCTAGCTATTCAAGGCATATAAAGCACAGCACCATAATCAAACCGAGGCAAAAACACACCAGATGCTTTTTGCATACAAAAGAAAAAAAACATGATCTATGTATGACATAAAATTATGGACTTAATATGAATTCAGATGCAGAATTTTCAGTATGCTGTTTAAATGACAAATCTGGTCATTAAGAAAACCGCAGGACTCTTATTTTGTTAATTTTTCCCTAAAAGTGTTCAGTTAGAAGTTCCTAAATCCAGACCTGCAGATGAGACTGGAATCGGAAAAACAAAATTCAGATCGGAACAACTTCACTTAGGAGCACTGTGAAAACAAAGCCAGATATTTCCCCAAGAGCAGGTTTACTTTGGCGCACCTTGCAAACTCAGCAGGTGCTTTTTTTCCATTCAGGGACATAAATTATTATTAAAATTATTATCGGTGCAGAATTAGAGACATCCGGCCATATATGCTTGCAGAAAACATCTCCCAAGTTCCCAAGCTGTTTTCATGCCCACACTACTTCCTAAATATGATAACATGTGATAAGAGTCTGCAATCTTCAGCCCACATAGAATGCTTCGCCTTATACAGACCACCAAACATCACAGTTACATGGAAAACCTGACTGTAAACAAGCAATTCTGCTCTTACATTGAAGAAAAAAGCCCAGAACTAGGACCCCGTCGGCAATCGCAGACTCTGCTGGGCGCCCAGGGCAGGCCAAATTCTAATCCTCAAACACACACACATCTCTTCATAACCACACCCATACGTCCACACAGATCCATACTCACCCCCTACCCATAACTCCACACAGACACCCCCACATGTAGACAGTGACCCATCTATACCAACCGATCCTCTTCTTTCCACCCAACATCTTCCACATTTGTGTATTTGTGTGTTTTAAAATCCATACAACAGCTTCCTAAACACAGTCTTTTGGGAAAGAGCTCAAAATCATCATTTTCACAAGTTTTACTTGCTGTGAGCATCCCCGCTGTTGATAAGGATGACCTTCTTATTGGAAATTGAGAAGTGACCTTGCAAGCAATTGTAGCTGGTTTGCAATAAAATTTACAGTTTATGGGGGGGTGGCTGGTGACGTGGCGCTTCCTGAATGGATGATAGCACGTGTCAAAACAACTGAAGACAAGTTTTTAGAAAGGCAGGTGAAGGGTTGGTCTGGATCATGTGCTGCCTCCCTCCTTTCGGAACCTGCTTCTCCCTTGGATACATAGAGAAATGGATAGATGTGCTATTTTAAATGAAGTGTACTCCTAACTGATGTCTCAGCATGGCAGAATGTGTAGCTGCTTTAGGAGAAATGCCTTTCCTCTGCTCTATTTTACAGTCTTCTAAACATTACAACTATAATGAATGAAACAAGCTGAAATAATCATCATCTTTTCTTTTACTGTTTTATTTACTGTTTATAACACTAAAATTGTTTGGATGACCAAACACCTGTCAAAACAGGGTTTAATAAGAGCATAGATATATGGTGCTAAATACCTCATGATTGGCTAATAATTCTTCTCTTAATCAGCCAGAGAAGTAAGAAACTATTTTTGTGACCAGAAGAGCATACGTCCTGCAGCAGATGGTTCCCACACAGGCGTGTTCTGTGCATCGCTGAGCCAATCTGGCCTAACATGGAGAGAAAAACAGCTTTAAATATTGTCTTCCTCCCACTAAGTTATTTAAGTTTAATAGATAATGGAAAAATGTTCAAAGTAACCTTCCTTTTTTTAAACAGCATTTGTAAACATTTGCTTCAATGTCAAACAAGACTTCAATGCATCAGGAAGTTTCTTTAGAAAGAGAAAAATACACGTTTTTATTTAATAATGTTTGAACAACTGGATCATCTGAACAGATGAATCAATAACAGAAGAATAATCTGTTTCTGTTCAGAAGTCAGTCCAGGACTTTAGGAGCTTAATGCTGCCCTCTGCTGGTCACACATAAAGCTGCAGTATCTATAAACCAGAATGACTTTTATTTAGGTCTACATAGTTTCTCCATGATGACATGTATGCTGAACTAACCTGAGAACCAGGAGCTCCATTTGTTTCTCCTCTCTTTGATCTGCCATCGATCTGCTTTCATAATGGCCTCCAGTGTTCACATGATTTCTCTCCAGACTTTAGTAACTCAACTCGACAGATTTGAGATTATTTATAAAGCTTCATGTGAAATAACTTCAACTAATGTTGCTGAATAATGACATTAGAGCAAGTATAGAGGGAGTATTTAAAGCAAATCGGGAGTTTCTTCACCTGGGTGGAATGGGATATGAGGGGTGGGTTGGGGGGGGGGGGGGGGGGGGGGGGGGGACCTTTGTGTTTCAAAAAGAAACTCACCACCCCCACCCCACCTTTTTTCCCCCCCCTTTCCATT
>JBAMHX010000010.1:26788586-26800480 GCA_037177515.1 Pseudomugil tenellus
TAACCGCTGCAGCCACCGGGGCGCTACTATAACCACGTTTCTTACGCATATTAGTGTGAATGACGGGGTAAACTGAGATGGATAGAACTGTAGTCACAGTTTGCTTTCAGGTGATCTACTCATGTTTTCTTGGTATTTATATGCTTTTTGCTGAAAGACCATTTTTCACCTGGAAATGGTCATAAAGCTACTTCCCGTCAAGCTGTGCACCAATTAGAGAGCTTAAATTGATGGTCAGAAGCAGCCAAAAAGCAGCTGAGTTGGAGTTGATTTCATGGGGAAAGTTGTATAAATAACTTTAAACAGTAGAAAAACAGCTGGAGAAAAAAAAGAATCAAAATAAAATGTTTTTATTTTTTTGGTATTTGTTTATTTTACTACTTTGTGTTTTTCTTCCTTAAAATGAGCCACATATCTACTTGCTGTGGCTCCACATATGTGGAAGCTCCACTATTTTCCCTACGGTGTCTGTGAATGGACAAACAACTGTGTTTGTGAAACAAGAACCCTCTGAGCTCTGAATCTGCTGCATGAGCTTGTTTGATTAGAGCCAGACGACCATTTAAGATAAGTAGCATCATAAAAACACCACAGGAGAAGACAGTACAATGCTGAGTTTATCTTTGTAATCATTACTGCTGCTGAGGCATCTGGAGTCACTCAGGTATAAACATCTGGATGTCTGCAAAGTTTTGGCCTTTGACAGCCACCGTACTGTGCTTGGAATTTTAAGTTACTGCTATGCTAATCTTTACAGCTACATGATTCTTTAACACACTTTACCTTTATGTGCTACATGTCATGAAACAGCAGTTTTACATAATTTTAGCCTCATAATTGATAAATGAGCATGAACGTTGACTGTCCTTAAAAGCGATGAACATCTTTATTTATTTTTATATCATAAAGGTCTCGTATTCACTTTCTACAGGTTTAATAACAGGAACACATCTCCTCATAACCTGTGGGGCCTAAATATAAGACAATTCTTTGACCGCTCTCTCACTTGCTCTGTCTACTTTTAAGCAAATGTGTTCTCAAACTGCTAACCGCTAACCCTTTGTGAGCTCATGAAGGGAAATAACACCCCCCCTGACCTGTCCCTATGAAATCACAGAGGACACAAATGACAGAGACATCCTCTTCCCAAGAGAGACTTGAACAGGTATAGCACAAACATTTAAAGGTTCAGACGTACACGAGGAAAGCACGCCATGTTCCCCCCAACTTATTGTAACTTGCACCTCCAAATTTGAATCACTTCTTCATCTTCTCATACTGGATATATTCTGAAAATTTCATGGGAATGTTGTTCACAAACAAACAAAAAGCATAAAAAAAAACAGTAGAGTCAATGACAATTTCAGCCAATCAAAGAGTCAGTAAGACCCAAGGCTTAATGTTGCGTAACATGCTTTGAAAACAATGTTGAATCTCTGACATTTATGTCAAATTGTTGAAAAATGTATAATATGGGAAGTTTAAAAGGATCAAATGGCCATAAAACAGTAAATAATTTACAGAGTTAGATGTTGCCAATGTAACTGAAGGGTGTATGATGCAACTGATTCATTCTTCAGGATCAAAGATATTTATTTAAACTAAGATGAGCTTAATGTTTTTTTTTGGAAAGTTCAATAAAGATTAAAGACCATGTTGAGCTGATAATGACTCATAAGTTATGTAACAATGATGATACTATAACTGAGCTCAGAAAAAAGACTGTTGCTTAGCAGAGTCGTATCAAAGCTTTCTCATACAGTCTCAGATTACTGCAGCATAATCTGAAAATAGCCCTTTGTCACTCTGTAATGGTGGTTTTCTGGGGGATCATTTCGTCGTGAATGAGGGATGATTACATGGCTCTTAAGGGCACTGCGTAATGAAACGTAAACATCCAAAAGGCCTTAAAGTTTCGCACAACTCTGCCTGCTAGAACAGCTTAGGAGATGGCTTATTTAGATAAAGCCGATAGTTCATCATCCTTACAAAAATGAAAAGATCTTTTATCTTTTATAGGCAGATTAAAAGGATATCCAAAGAGTAACAAATAAGTAATATCCTCATAAACAGAGATAAAAAGATAAAAGATCACTTAAATAGGATTAAATTTAAATTCTAACCCTCTGAATGTGTGCAAAACCTCCAACTTTAAATCTTGCAGCAGAACCAGCACCTCAAGGCATTTTTTTTAAGAATATTTGCTTCTGAGTCGCTCATCTGAGAACTTTAATCCTTTTTAGGGCTCTGAATAGAACCGGTTTAGTTCACAGGAAAGAAAATACAGATCCCATGCACATGCATGATCTTATGTTACCATAGCTACATTGCGTGTTTGGTGACGAACTTCTAGGAGCAAATAAGTTTAAATCATGCAAAAAGATATCTGTAGAAGTTCTCTGAACTTTAATTCTCAATTAAATGTTAATAATTTCCCGTTGAACTAAATGAACTAAATCTTTATATTTCACATGAAAAGATGAAAAAAGTGTTTAATTTTATAGTTGATTGATTGATAAAGCTGTTGAGTATTTAATCAGTAAACACATCATGTTAACTGCCATCTGAAGGATAATCTAGTTATAAAGAGCAAAGTGGCTCTTTATAACTAAAGTTTTACTGGGTAAAAAAGAAACTATATGACCGGGGTGGGCATTGCTGTACTGGTACACACTGGTCAAAATGGGGTTAAGATACTTTTGCTTGTCTTTTTTACACTTCACTGCCAGTTACCTGAGACAGTCAGCTGGACAACATGCTAAAAGAAGTCTGACAGTAAAACATGTAAAGACAATGTTAATACTGCTGTGGTCTTCTCCTTGGAGTCTGTAAGCTGGACGTGATTCACTTTGACCCAGTTTATTTATGTGTTTTAGGCTCACGTGTGCCAACTTTCTACAATATACAACATCTGGGTTCATTTCTTTGACGAAAACCACAAGTTAAACCATTTTATATTTTATTTAGAAAAACGGTAAAAAAATCCCTGTAAATCAATTTGTTGAAATCTGTGTGTGTAAAAGGACCGGGACCCCAGTTAACTTTTTTTGTGGAAAGATGGAGTAGAGTCGTAAGAAGTATCTGAATCTGTTTTAAAATATTTTCAAGATTTTTTTGATACATGATGACTTGTAAGAAACATAACATTGGACAAAGTTTTGGAAAACGTATTACGCAAATTTAAAGATTGACAGATCTTTGAATCTGTTTTGGATCAATTTGTAAAACATCAATTAGTCTTAGTCTAAAACAAAAACGGAAATGGAGCAAATCCAGACATCTGGACTGTGGGGTGATATCGCAGAGCAGGAATTAGGACTGCCTGAAGAGGTGGATCCGGACTCATTTATCATGACTTAACTTTGGTAAAGATGAAGAAGTAGAGCCCATCATCCAGAGAGAAGCCCCAAATTGTCACACTGAAAATGTTGCCTTTAAAAATTACCAACTGGAATAGACTATTGACCTTGTCAAAGGACATACAGGTTGGAAACAACCAGTTCCAGGGCTTTTAATATGCAGCTGCTTTGAAACAAACAATATACATGAACAGAAAACATGAAATTACGGCCGCTCTAACAATAAGAACGATTAATAGCGTGTCTTTGAACAGAATGAGCTCAGTTACATTATACTTAATGTTTCTATGACTTCCACAAGGTTCAGTTTTGTTCCCAGTCTTATTTTCTATCTTTAGTGACTTTATTGGGAATAACAAAACTTGCACTACATGGAAACTAAAAAACTAAAATGTAACTAAAATAAATAAAAAAAAAATCAGATTATCATGAGGAACTTTGTATATAAATATATACATATAAGTTCCTCTTGACAAGAGTAAATTTGCTCAGCATGACACAGCAGACAGATCACCATTCTGCCCCACTGTATGCTGGACAAGACAAGACTGAAAAAAAAATTGTTACATCTTAATTCAGAATTAAATTAATGATTAATTTCCATGCATTGCTGATGCGACCGTATGGGACAGCAAAAGAACAAGAAGACAAGAGAAACGGAAAGAGAACACAAAGAGAACATAAAGAAGGGAGACCCTTCAGCACAGGGTCATCGAAGTGGTCTACGAGGATTTGCCTGGCAGAACTGAACCAATCCGTTCAGCACTGTTTCCCCTCTCTGCTTTCAGCAGACTCAGCTTCGTCTGAAACCAACAGGTTTGCGTCTTGAAGTGGATCCTATGTTGCTCTCAGGAGCAGTTCTGCACAGTGGGACGACCCCAAGCTTGGTACCAGAGGATGCTTTGGCTGGCGTCCAGAGTTGTAGGAAGTTGCATGCGTGGCGGGGGGATTGAGCGAATTACATTTAAACTATTCAGAAAATAACAAACCCGATTAAACTTGAAAGGAATCAATTAGTTACTGTTGCATGCTACTGAATTCTGTAGTCTAGACTTTTCTCTTTTAACTGATAGTCGATTACTTTAAGAGCTTAAACAAAGGACGACACGTGCGTACAGCTAATAACACGGACTTAGGCCGAAAACAAACAATGCAAAACAAAGAAACAAAGAAACTTGACGAAGAACAAAGAGCTAAGAACAGGACTAAGCGCTAAGAACTGAGAGCGAGCTTATTTCAGGAAACAGGGACATTTAAACTTAGCAGCCTTTCCAGGGCGGTGTTTGGTATCTGCCAATCCGGAGGCATGAACGTCACCATAGGTGGGTTTAGGTGGGATCGCAGGTCTGATTGGAGGAGACATTTCTTTAAAATTTGCTCATAGTTTCCCAACCTAAAATCGTAATCTATTAACACAAGCATTAATGACTGGCAGGATGAGATATCATTTTACCACAATGAACAGTAAAAGGAACACTTGTTTACTATGAGTGGTTACTTTACAACAGTTTGCATTTGAGCACACACATGAAGGAATGTCCCTCTGGGGCTGCCGTTGATCTGTAATAGAAATTATTGGATTAGTCATTTCTTTCATTTTTGTCCTAGAAAAACAGGAAAAAGCTTAGATGCATTTAAACAAACGCCCAAGTCCATTTCTGCCAAGGTTTTGGGAATTCCCAAAACAAAACCATGGTGTCTAAGAGTCAGTTTAGAAATTGTGCAGTTCTCAATCATAGTATTTTATATTGAAGCCCAGAATACTTTTTTTATACTTGGACCCCCTGGATAGAAGGTTTGGTTCTTATCTGGTGTGGATGAGCTTCAAAAGGGGATTGCAACAAAGAGAGAATTGCAAAGTTCCCAAGGATTTCTCTTTTACAATGTGGCGTTTGATTAAAGGTAAACAGGTTTTGTTATTCGCAGGGCAGTTCTGGATCCCAACAGATGTCCTGCAATTTCAGAATAATGGATTGTTGTTGTTCAGATAGAGACTTCAAAGTGTTCTATCTGATTTTGGGTTAGATAGGGCCTGAGAGAAGAAAACTTGGAGGGAATAAATCCAGTTTCTGTGCCTGAACTGAGGTCATGCTTTGGATGAGGTAAGCTTGCTACACCGGTAATGACAAAACACCAAGATGTGGACGGTAGGACCCGCCTTTGGGCTTCAAATCTGCTCTTCAGAAACCTATGGGTAACGTGGCATACGCACTGTCCAGTAATTATATACAGTCTATGGGTTGATCAAAGCAGTGTTGAAAATAAATAAATAAATATATACATATATCTGGACAGTTATTCTGGTCTGGATCACACTTAATTCAGTTACCTAGTGTGGTAACTCAACTGGGACCCATTTAAGTCTTAATGTAACGCAACTTTCTTCAACAAGCCAGATGAGCAGGACTTTCCCTGTGATCCTACTTCATTGAAAAAGACATACGAAGTAAACAATCATCTCTTTCGCGTTGTGTTCAGAATGAGGCGATTGTTTCTGCACAAGTTCAAACTTTCTGACCAGTTCTCTGTACTCAGCTTCTCGTCCATCCCAGAGTGTTGAAAAAGCAGCTCCAGTTCTGCTGAACAAACATCTCAGGCACACAACCTTTCAGTCTGTTTGTTAGGCAATCACAAATCCAGGTAGTTGTGCAGGTATCCTCCTGGAATTTATGCAGCTTCACACATAAAGCAGCTTAATAGTATTAAAAGCACTTGAGAAATTGAAGAACATGGTACCACAAGTGCTGCCTGATTAATTCAGATGAATGTGGTCGGTCTAAAGTGGGTAAATGAACAAGTCTTCAACCCCAAGACCAACAGAACAAGCAAGCTGTAACAGGAAAAAAATCTCTGTATTCCATTTCTAAAGCTTCTAAACATGGATGCAATAGATGTTCAGAGTTCATCGGTCATTATGACAAAAGCAGTAAAACTTGTTGAAAGAGGCAGTCAAATCTGTCATCTCTCTAGCAACTAATTATCAGCTAAATGTGCAGAGAAATAACCATAAATCCAAGTCTGTTCTGCTTGCTCTGAAAATGCTCTGTGTAAGGGATGAGCTGATCAGTCCCTGCTTCCGGGCATCAGCTCAGATGAAATATTTGGGTTTGTGGCAGTTGAAGTGATGAAACCAAAAGCACCACCAGCTGTGTTAGCTGTTACAGCTAACCGCTCAGTTCTATAAGCCAAGGTCACCGCAGCAGCCAAACATGGCTGGCAGTACATTCATCCTGCCTGCAGACATGTCACAGAAGAATTGTGTCCTCACAGTGTAAACCACAAGGTCCTGCACCCAAGAGAAACCCTGGTTCAAGCCAGTGAGGACATCAGGAGTATGGGCTTGCCAAGTGTTTATTTTAACACCAAATGCTCAGTTTTTCACTCACGCTTGCTGTAATGAGCGCCATGCTCATTTAGGCTTCCTCATTCCATCTATTGTCTGTATATTATTATTCTACTCATGTAAAATAAGACAACCTCACTACAGTCACGTATTCTCTCATTTACTTTGTCAGCTTGTAGGGCTATTCATCAGTCCCAATATGACTCAAGAAATGACGTGCTTTTTGCTGCCTTTATAGAAAGGAAAAAAAAAACTGCAGGTATGTTAACTGGGTTGGAATCCCCAGGACATTCTGAATAATGGTTGTTTCTGAACTTTAGATTAACTTTTAAATGCAAGGTTTTTATGTTAAAACAACTCAAAATGCATGACAATGGAGAAAAGAAAAACAATTGTGAGTAAGGGGATAATTATTTTGTTCATCTGGAATAAAGAGTTTACTGAACTACAGATGTAAAATGCCTTGCAAACAAAAAAAGAAGTAATTAAGAACAAGGCCTATGCTGTTGGAAGTGACTGCTAGGGGTATATCCCCGAACACCCCTAATCATCCTATTCCCCAATTCTCAAATAGACACATTACAATAATATGAAACCAGACATGTTCAGTCAGAAAGCTCCACCTGGTATCGAAACTTTAAACCAGCCAGTTATGACGTCAGGACAGGATGCATCCTGAGGTCATGACCTTTTTATCTGCACTTGATTTAAGGTCTTGCATGAAGCGCCACCTGGTGGGAAAACTATAAATTAAAAAAATCATGAAATTCGATACAGGTCTATCCGTATAGGGAAGTAAACAGGTATATGGAGTATCGTAATGAAATTGTCAACAGTTCCAGAGATGTAGTCAAAAATCTGATTTTTCATGCATAAAGCGCCACCTGACAGGAAACCATGAACCCCAAAATGGTGAAATTTGGGAGCTAAACAAGTATACGGAGTATTAAAATCAAATTGTTCGAGTTATTGGGCTCTCACAAAGGGTATCTGGCAGGGTTTGGGGCAAAACCATAATATTACTGACAATCTGAGTTTGGGGATACAATAAAATTCAGGAAATGAAATAAGAGAAGCAAAAGGAAAAGCTGAAACCTGAACAGGATGACTTACAACAATCAATCAGCCATGTTCATTACAGGAAAACACACAAAATGGTTAGCTCAACGGTTCATTTTATATTCAGGACGGAAAAAGAAACACTTTAAGTTTCAATTTAGTGAATGCAGGACTGTTTCCAACACATTCCATAAACAGTCCAGATTCATCTTCTCTCCTCTTTACTAATAAAATAATACAATAAATGTTTTACCTCCAAATAATCATATTAACTCCTGTTTCAGAGTCTCTCATCAGTTTTGTCCATCAAGTCATTTTCTGCTTAACAGTGAATGTTTAAACAGTTGCTCATCACCAGATACCGTCTGTGGTAGGAAAATGGTGCATCGGCAGTTTTATTAGAGAAAGACAACAGAAAAATGATGGAAAATGTTGTATAGAGCTGCTTATCAAAAGAGGCAGCAGTCGAGGCAAGGTAAGCTCTACGTCTGTCTTACATTTTCTACACATTAAAAGCTTGTGGTTTGGGTGCAGAAAACTTCCTGATTTGGCATCAAAACATGTATTAAAGTTAATTACATTGTGGGAAACTTCATATAATTTAAAGATCGCCACAGTGCTTCATTCAGCAAATGATGCTTATGAACAAAGCAAGAGACTAATGACTGTTTCTCTTTGTTATTTTCCTTGTTTTGTATAAAGGGAGTCATCCACCATAGTCTGAACTGCAAACAGACACACTTTTAGTTCAGGTTGATAGTCAGTTCAGAAGAGAAGTGTTGAAGAGATGATCCGTTGACCAGATGACAAGACAAAGAGATGCTCTGACCACACAGGACAATAGAAAGTCATGCTGGGCAGTGCTGGTGGTCTGACACGGCAGCTTCCGTCTGAGAAATCCAGACGAGAAAATTTAGCTCTTTTTTGTAACTAAGTTTTGAGCTTCTTCCGTTGCATACTAATTCCCTTTTTGGACCCTTGGTACCATCTTCGGCCCTGAACAACTTCGGCACAAAGCCATCGATCCAGCATACAGAGGCTCCAAACCCAGACTGTGACCCATATGTGAAATCATAGGTTTCCTTTTATGCCTATAGTTTACTAAACCAAGCTAGAAAATAGAAGGTGGTGCCCAGAGGAAAATATTTATGAATTATTAATGTTAATATGTCATATTAATAATAATTTATGACGCATTACAGCAACAGATGTGATAGCGGTCATGACCCCTTTTCGCCTGAGCATCTCTCACGAGGAGAACTTTCCATCGGCTCATCCAACAAAAGCGCAAACTTGTCCCTCATAGTGGTGGGAATCAAACATGACTCTGTTAGGAATAATACATCCAATGCAATCTCTTAATATGTGTATCATACAGGAAGACAATAGATGTTTTAACATGCAAGCGCTTGTTTTGGTCGGCAGTAACCACAAGGCTGCTTCACTGAACTGCATGAAAACTCCAGCGGCACTCTGCTGGCTTTGCGGGACACATTAGCATCAGACAGAATCCAAGCATTTCTATCAGGGACTCATGGAAATGTTAACAGACCAAATGTTTCAGATGGAAAGATTTACCTGCCAGAAGATGGTATCTATTGTGCTGCCCAGAAAGCCTTCCCTTGTTTCGGATGATAGAAGCTTGGGACCAAGAATCGTCATGAATTCCTCAAAATCCACCTGCCCGTCACCTAAAAAAGCAAAGTAGAGTCAAAGGTTGATGTCTGATATTTAGACAGTCTTCTGCTTGAGATAAATAAATGCAACATTTAACTGTGGTCTGAACGATCTGATGGATATAATAATAATAGATACTTTATTCCGAAGGGAAATTCAAGCTCCAGTACAGCCAAAACCAAACACACAGTAGACATATACAGGTAATGACTGTTCTGAGGTGCAGCCAGCGTAAAACAGCGCACCTTTATGGGAGGGGTCAAAACATAACACATGAGCAGTAAGAGATGAAAAAAGCTTAGTATCCCAGGTTTGCTCCCAGAAAGGGACAGAAAACAGACAGTCACAGAAAACAGGACACATTGTGGGAGGGAGGGGGGTTTGGTCTCCCGGAACCTCCCTCCGGGTGGTTGCAGCGCAGTCCCACCAGTGAGAGTTCAGAAGTGGGGAACATTTAGGATGAACGAGGCGGGTCAGAACGTCTATAAACAATCCTTCCAGCAGGGAATTTTCAAGGCCATAGAAGGAGCCAGATTAGATAATAGCATTCTGTTTAGGTTTAGGACCCTCAGTCGGTTAGCTGATCTCTCAGAATCCAAAACAACCGAATGATGGTCAATTTCCAGTATCCAAGCTCGCGCCTCTCTATGATGTTACAGGCACCATGAACAAGTTAAAAACCCAGCCAGTCTAATGGCATCCAACTTGCGGTTTAGTTCGTTCAGACCAAGAGTTCAGTGTTCAGCACGGTTACATGTGTCTGCTGTCTGCGTCTGTCCACAGCAGCTCCAGGTTGGGACTCACCAGAAATCCACTAAATTCCAAACAGTGGGAAGCTGGTGGTCATAAGCCGATAAGATAATCATCCAGAGACATCATCATAAGACACCAGGCTCTCCATGTTGACCACAGATCCCTCCTGTACCCAGCCGGGTGTCTCCCTCGGACATGCGGAGTCCCCATTCACCGCTTTTGGTCAATTTCGTTGTTCGACCAGCTGACCAACATGATTTTATCAGGAAGAAGCCCAGACAGACGCTCTTACGTAATACACTTTAACAGAGCAAAGGATCACAAGGATGGGAGGTAAGAAAAAAGCGTCTGCATTGCTCAGAAAACAGAAGACAAGAAAAGGTAGAAATTTCTCCTGAATTAAACGTATGTATGCAACATAAACATAATGAACAAGGCGGCTGGAAGAAACGGCTAGAGGTATATCCCCGAATGCCACCAATCACCCTATTCCACAATCCCAAACTATAAATCCCAAACTATAAATTCCAAAATGCTGAAATTTGATGCAGGTCGTCCCCTTGGGGACCTAGGCAGGTATACTGAGTTTTAAAAACCAATAGTAAAAATTGTTCGAGTTAATGCGCTCACATAAAGGTTATGGCAAAGGCGGCGGTTGGGGCAAAACCATCATATTCTAGACACTCTGCATTCTGGGATATAAGCATCAATCTTCTGGCATGTTTGTTGTTTCAGTTCAGAGAAATGACACCGTTTATCCCACAGAGTAAAAAACTGAGCTCTGGCTGGATGTGGTGCGCAGGATATGGAGCAGAGACAAGTTTACGAGGACGGTAATGTACTTTTCCTGCAGTGCACTCAGATTCCAGCAGTTCTGATCAGCAGCCTGCTGAAAGCTGCAGAGGTCACAGCCAAAACAAAGCATCAAATCTAGACCCATCTCACTGATGTGGCTCGTTAGTCTTGGATTAGCATCCTTTGAGAGGTTGGGGGTAATCCGGGTGGGGTGTCATTTTCTTCCCTGTTAGGAATTTATCTTGTTTTAGAAATTCTGTGGAGAAAAAACAAACACACACTGGAAGCTCCTGCTGCGTAAGAAAGCCTTAAAATGAAGCTCTATGAGCAAAGATCATTTGTCATATGAGCTAAAATCCAGTGAATTTAAAAAAAGTTACAGCAAAATGAAAACCTCTTCAACAGTCTGCAGTCAGTATCAGAGAAGTTACTGATGCAAGATTCGGTTTCCTCCCAATAATGGTTTCTGTGGCAGTTAATCTGGCGGATGATGGCACTGTACCTCTAGATGGGCCCGGCTTCCATCCATGCATATTCAGCAGAGTACATGAAGAGCTTACGGCTACATGAAGCAACAATGAAGATGTCAAGACTGGAGGATGGGTCGGTGACAGTGGAGACAAAAGGTGCACATGAAGAAAAGTTTAGATCCATATAGCCGGTTATGAACAAAATAAAAAGTTTAAAGGGTCACATGGGATTTAAGTGTTATTTATCTGTAAAGGTCCAGAAAGTCTCACATAAAGCACGTTTCAGCAGTTAATAAAGGACACTGCAGGGCATAAAGAACACAAAGAAAGAAAACAAACAACATTCAACCAACATTTCACATCGTTTCCTTCCAGGCAGCTTGTGAAACAGCATTAAATGTGTAAACTGAGGATTGTCTGTAAGCTGATGGTATTTAG
>JBAMHX010000010.1:26803044-26813805 GCA_037177515.1 Pseudomugil tenellus
CAGTCCACCCTGGCTGCCTCCTGCTTCAACCACTCTCTGCATTTGGGTCCACCACCTTCCCCGCGCCATAACAGACAGATACAAAGAAGACAAGTCAATATCGGATTGACTTTTACTGATTAAGTAGCGATCAGAGTAGAGGTAGGATGCAAGGATACCATATTAGCTGTTAATACGAGTTGCATCACTGGTATCACTACCAGTTTCAGTCTTTGCTTAACCAAGAAGCCAAGAAGCCAAAAACACAAAGATTTAGTTACTTGTAGAATGAACAGTACTGGAAAAATACATCCAAATCATTTAAATAATTCTTTCTAACCTTTTGGATGATGATGTGTCTTTCAAACTCACCTGCCATCTGTCCCTCCCTCTCAACCCTTCTGCACGAGCCCCATCATGCACGCATTGGGCTCTCAGACTTGGAGCACTTGGCTACATCACATACATATTACAGTGGTTCCCACACATTTTTAGCCATGACCCCAAAACTTAAACTGGTACTTTATTTTACAACCAGCATAAAATCTCCTGCAACCCACTTATGGGGTCAGGACTGTCTTTAGGAATGAATGGCACATTGCATCAAAGTACGGTCCAGTCAGGAGCAAGCATTGCAGGGTTGGCTTTGAGGAGAAGTCTAGAGAAAGCTGCAGCTTGCTTGAACAGTTTTCCCTGGATCTCCAACCATACATGTAAGAGCCGGTGTGGAGCTGGTACTTCATGGCTGAAAGCTCAACAACATGAGTCAATATGAACAGCTGAATAAATTGTTGCATCCTGATGAAAACCTAACGTGGTGTAAAATTCCGGAGTGAATTTGCTACAGCATTTAAATGAACATTTCAAGATTTGAATTTATATTAATATTGAAACATTTGCTTCTCTGTGGCCTCTTTTTCGAGTAGCTGTTAGCCATCAGCAGTCCCCGCCGATCCCGCAAACAGATTTAAACTGTATGTGAAGCATCACAGCAAAACATATCATTGTTTAGTTCTGCCCCCTGTTCAGAAAAGTCCTTTTCTACGAGGGTCCTAAAGGAAACCTGGAACTTTTCCCGATGACTAAGCTGACATAAAGCTTATGCATCTGCAGCAACATGAGAGTCAAATTTCCACCATTTAAACCATGGACACATGTTCAAACACACATGTTGCAACACCAGGTGGTCAGATGGATTGTTTAGAGTAGACATGGTGCACACAACTGCCTGTTGTGAAAATAAGCTAATATCTACCTTAATGGGTAAAAAGAAATACCCATCAGCTCATATTAGGAATTATTGATCTGATTTGACAGCATCTTTTCTTCATCACATCATACTCACAATTAATAACACGTGCATGAAGGCAGGTGATACTCCCACTGCTGTACTTTAACATCAATAACTATTAATTAAAAATGTCTTTATTTGTATTTACTCTCTTTATTTGTTGTATTCATCAAATAAATACAGCCAGTCATCATTTGCACTGGATCAAACTGGTCTCCTACATGCTGGTCCATCCTGACTTCCAATAGTATTCAGTTAAAGTTTAAGTTACTTATAGAAAACCTCTTGAAATGTAAGATCTTGTCTTAAAACAAGACAATATATATTACTAAGACAACACAGCTCCTTTCATCATGTCTCAAATAACAGATGTTTTCTCTAAGTTACAATATTCACAAAAGCAAAGGTGCTACATACACAGACACACTGACTAAAAGTGTAAAGTAAGGTTCTAAAGTGGCTGTAAGATGTATATTCATACACATTAACTTTGTGTCTTAATATAATGAATCAGTCAGTTATAAGACCCTCTTGTCATGAAATCAATGAGAAGTCGGGCTCTTCAGTTATTGATTATAAAAGAATATAAAAATAAAAAGTCCTCCATTTGGATTCACACTCGATACTACAATAACAAACCAACTTAATTTGGCCAAAAATATCAATAAGCTGACTTCAGTCCTTAAAGTGAATATAAAGTTGGTTTCCAAACCACAACTCCAACAAATTCAGCCAATGTGTAGAGTTAGAGATAAATGAAAGCCGAGTGAATGAATAAATAATATTATGTCACAGAGACTGAAGCGGCTGTGACCTTCGTCAGCTCAGGAAGTCACTTCGCCTTCTTCTTCTTCACTCTGCTCAGCCAAAGCAACCAGACGAGCCCAGAGGCTCCGAGGCAAGTTCGGGTCTCCAGAGATTCACGAACAGATGAGTCACAAGATGAATAAAAAGTAGTCTAGCTTCTTAATATTTAATATTGAGTCTTGAACAATTTTTCCCTTTGAGGTAGCAAAAACATTTAATAAAGACTGATAGCAGCATGATGGACTTGAATGTTTCCCAGTGATCTCATATTTGCATATCACATCTTCTCATCGCTGCCTTGTCGAACTTAAAGCATCTTTTACAAGTGTCACACAGTTATTGCAGATGACTTTGTCAGAAACAGGGTTCGTCATGCATCCTGTCAACAGCAGAAAGAGTTGTCGGAGTTTGCATGTGAACAGAACTCTGTGTGAGGTTATGATGAAAGGTTAGTAGTGAGAATGGTGCTGCAGACATGAAAGCAAGGTTTGCCAACAGGAACAAGAGACAACTGGGATTTATTGCTATCGTTTTGCTCTAGTTTTTTTTTTTGTCCCTGCAACTAATATGCAGAACGTACAATTTTATTTATTAATAATATTTATTCCTTTATGTTGTTTTTATTCCCAGTATTTCATACTTTCATCTGCCAAATGGAGAAGAAATGTGGCTTGAAATGACAGTACAAAGTCTTTCTTGCAAGAATAAATAAAGCTCCTGGACGCATCATAACGCTGTGTTTAAGTTCACATTTATAATCAATATGACATTTTCCTGGTGGCTGTTCATGATGCAACACAAATCTTCTTTTTGCAGAACATTTTTTATGCCAGAGTGTGCTTTTGCATGACTCACCATCCATGTCTAGTCTCTGCATGATGATGGCCAGCTCCACCTCGCTCGGCATGTACCCCAGAGACCGCATGGCCATTCCCAGTTCCTGTTTGGAAATGAACCCATTCCCATCACGATCCAGCACCTTAAATGCCTCCCGGATTTCTGCCAAGACAAACAGGAAATCGACTCAGCATCTACAAACAAACACTCATCCATCTTGCTGCTGATTTGTAGAAACATAAGCACCTTTTCAAGCTCATTTACAAAAACACATTTTGTCACATGTCCCCATTTTTCACACTGTCCTCTTCGTTTCCAGAAACATTTTTTTATGCGCTCAAGCATTTCTCCCAGCATTGAATTCATTCTGCATTCAGCAAAGTTAGCTGCCATTTCACCCCTCCTCATTCATTATAATGATCTGCAAAGCTCCCTCTACCATCTCCCTCTCATCCTGTCTGACCCAGCTTTGGCAGCATGTGATGCAATTGGTCTCGCATCACTGACTCAAGTTAACAAGATCAATTCCAGCCATTGATTAATTTTCTCCACCTGCTGCCCAGTCGCCACCGCCTCGGATCGCGTTCATGCTTCCCCATTCCTTCAGTCTCTCTTCCACTGTTTCTTCTTACATAGTTTCAGAAAATATTTCTAATCTTTCAGTTTTCTAACCATCCAGGACATTTCAGACGTTGCATGGATGTTCATTAATAGGCACGCTGACTTATGACCTTGAAGATTGAGAATTTTTTGTCACTGGTTGGAACACCACTGTTGCTTCCTCTCACATCAGGGGCAGGGGGGAGAAACTGTATTTAGAAATATAAACATCTTTTCCTCATTTCTATTCATGGAGTCCATCAATCGAAACAGTATTCATCATGTCAGAAACAGTGTAATGCAGACGGCTTCCCATGGAACGTTTCCCGAATTGTACAAAAGCTAAACTATCATTACATTTTTTCCTGAATATTTTTGCAATCTTTTAAAAAAGCCTGAAAACTCTTTAGAGAAACAAACACAAAGCAGCTCTTACATTATTTACCACAATGGGGATGAAAATTAATACTAAGCATCAATGGAAATTCTCAAAATATGGAGGCTAATACATCAAACAGTCTGAAAAAAACAATATCCTAATAACATGAAAAGTTTAGGGCTTCATTTTTTAAGCTTTAACACCAGAAGTCTGGTCTTTTGTGATGTCTGAACATCTCGTCCGATGAGGGACTGGATCGATTACCTCATGTTGAGTCAGAAGGCTGATCACAAGGTGATCTTCACTGTGCTTTAATAAATACACAGCCAATAAATACACGATGTTCCTACCGATCAGAGAGTTTGGTATGAAGAGAGCGGGACCAACAGATGAACAGTGTTTTTACTTCCACCAAGGTTTGTGTACAACATAACTCATAAAGTTATGAACGGATTCTCATGAAATTGTCAGGATATATCCAGAACGGAAGGATGAACAAGTGATTCAATTTTGGAGGTGATATGGATCACCATCTGGATCCAGGAAGGTTTTGAAGGATTCTTTAACATTGCGAGATAGCCACTCATGTCATGGCAGCTGACAGACATGTCTTCTGTTTTTCACTCTGACAAAAGATCATGTGTGGCTGAGCTTTAAGAGATGTATCACTCTATAATAAGCCCAAACTAATTTCTAGTCATTTCAAGGACAAAAAAAAAAAAAAGTGGGAAGTAACATAAATCATTCCATTACAATCTTTGATACAGGCGATGACACAAAGTCGTACAATTGAACGTGACAGTAGCATGTGACAGTGCGAGACTGTCTCATAAGACATGGATGTGTCTTAAAAGTGTCTTTTCAACAAAAAAAGTATGTCATTATTATAAGATATGCACTGTTTTGCGATACTTGTCCCACATGGATGTGCGAGTGTTAATATAGGTCTATATAACTATCACGAATGCCCACATTAGCAAAATGTTACAGCATATGGTCTAAATGAGGGGTCGGTAACCCGCAGCTCCACAGCCGCATGCGGCTCTATAGGGCCCTCCTTCCCTGGAGCATTTTTTTTTTAAGTGTACAAATGGGAAAGATGGGGTTGATTTAGTGGCATCGCCAGTCGCTTTTCTCTGGGCCTTTGGCATCGATGTTTCGACTTAAGCCCCAAGAACCAAAACCAGCAGACAATCTTAGCTACATGCTCTGGTTTTTATACGGGAAAACTGTGCTGCTTGGCGGATGTCTGCGCTCTCTGAGTGCTTTTCTAGATAAATACTAGGCAGAAATAATCTCACTGAATAATCTCAGACTGGTTTGTGGAATAGATGGTTAACACCATTTAATATTCACATTCAGTTTACATAAATGAATGCCCTTTTGTCTTGCAAAGCCTTCACAAAGAAAACAAGGCAATATAAACTAATACACACAACTTATTTTAACCATTTGTATTCATTTCAAAGTGCTGCATTGATTCAGCTTTGATGATTTTTTCCCTTACTGAGAATTAAACACATGGAACGCATTTTCTGACAGCCTGAACCAAGAATGTGTCACTCTGAACTGCAGATCAGTCATTAAGGAATAGGCTCATCAATCATCTTATTATCTGCTCCGCTGCCGTCACTCTGAACCCGTCGCTGTCAAATGAGCTGGAACAGCAAAGTTTAAGTGCAGCATGGTTTTACAAATTTTATTATGCATTTTGGCCACGTAAAGTACAAACAGTCGATGACAAGAGACGTTTCTGCCTCCAGAAAATCATTTATGTCGTCATTTACAGCTGCAGAAACATTTCCCAGAAGAAAACACAAAGCTGTCACATAGAAAGGCACACAGATTATTTTACTTTCCCTGAAAATGGTGCCTTGTGCATAAATTTAGCCGTGACTCAGGGCTTTGTTGAGTGCTTTCCTGTGTCTGCAGCAAGTTGGAGCAGAACACCACCACCAGGACTGGCTTTGTATTTTCAAATAACAAAGTTGAGTTCATGCACAAATGCTCACCAATACTCGAGGCACATGGGAAGATTAAGCTGCTTTCGACTAAAACCTGACATTTGGTAGTTATATTTCTATCAAAAGGAACTCTGAAGGAATAACAGAAGGAACATAAATAGAAGTAGAAGAGTTTTGTCTTGTCTAATTCAGACCTGTAGTATTATGGATGCATTGTGTTTCCATGATTATGTTAGAAGAATTAATCCTTGTTCTCTTGCATTGTGCAAACTGACTCACATTATGCTTGACCTTTCAGATGTTTGACACCAGCAGAGACACAGCTGGTCCATGCAGAGCTGTCACCATCAGTTAGACTTCAGCATCGAGTCAAATATCACAAACAGCACGAGAAACTTGTTCGTTTTCAAAAGAGGAGTGATCAAATTACCAGTTATGTAGTCCCAGATACACTCTCTACAGCCTTACTGGGAGCAGATCATGATGGACAACAGTCTGAGCAGAGGTCCTCATCTCAAAAGCAGGGGTCAAAAGGGTTCTGCCGAAGGTTTTGCCTTCCTGTTTAAGGGAGTTTTCCTTCCCACTGTCGCTTCATGCAGCTCAGAATGAGAGATTGGATCCAAGTCAAGATTTGATGCAAGCTTTTGCCTCCCTTAGTAACACTATTTATTATGAATTGACATCAAATTGAGGTCTTTAAGGCACCCTGAGACGACACTGTCGTGAAGTGGTGCTATACAAATAAAGCTGAATTGAATTGAGAAAGCTGGTGAGTCTATTCCCTAAAAGTGATCTTAGCCATCCTACTAAAGAAGCTAATTGCAGGAACTAGTGTCGTATTCTTTCCATCTTACATAAAGATAATGGAAGTAAGTAAGGTACTAAACACAGACAAACTGGTAGCAGTAAGCAGTTTAACCTTTTGGTGCCGTTTCTTCACCAGACAGACTGGAACCTCCTTTTAAACCCATCCTACATCATAACATACAGAGTTGTGGTCTGCGTGCCAAATTGTGCCACATTTGCTTTTCCAGAGGAAGGCATGTTATATAAACGGCTGTCATTCATGCTTTAAATCTTTGTATTATTTGTATTGTTATTTATTAATTCTGATATATTAATGGTGACCCTGACAGGAGAGATATTCCTAATGTTGCAGTTCAGCCTCGTATAAAAATCAGATGAACTGTGACAATTCAGTGGTTACTTGGATCCGACATGGGTCTGAGAATCACAGAAAGAGCCTGGATCAGATTTGTGCTGCTTAAACAATCTGATGTGGATTACAAAGCCAGACTAGAGTGTTTTTTCCTGTAGTGTGAATCGAGCGTCATTCTGTTGCATCTACTCTGCTGCTTCCTGTTGATTGATCCATAAAGATGAAGGTTAACTGTGTGTTTTCTCATCTTTTCTCATGCGCTTATGAATTAAATCTGAACTGTAAATTTAAATGATCTTCCTTTAAATGATTTTAAATCAATGATTTTAGGTGTTTGCTATTTTTATTCTTATTTACAACATATGTCATGCTTTTGATTACTTTATGTAAAGTACATGAAAGGTGTTGTACAAATAAACTTGCCTTTCACAAAGCATATTACTGATGTGCAAAATATATAACACTATTACTAGTTTGTCGCCTTACTGTTATACTGTAACATATTTCCCTTCATGGATCATTTAGTGATGTGGATTCTTTGTCAGCACCTCGGACAGCTCCAACTACACGCGTGTTGGAATTCTGTGCGATCCTATAAGTGGATCACCAGTATCAGCGGCTGATGGAAAGCACAAGCAACTTGCTAAGTTTAATTGTTGATCCAAAGCCCAAAATCTTTCCTTTGTTTAAGCACAGCTGGTTATTGGCCTGAACAAACACAAGCTTACCTGCTGGTTTCCATCTGTCTGTGCAGTTTATTAAGCATCCTAAGGCTGTTTATTTCAAGCTGAATTGAATGAAATTCCAGCTGCAGGACAGATTTGTTTGAAAAAAATTATCTGAAGTAGGATTTCAGCCATAAAACTATTTAAAAATTCATTCATGAGCCCATGAACATTTGAGCCCATTTATATTCTGGTAATAATCAAGCCGAGCTGGCCTAAGGTCAAAGATGCAGCGAGCATTTGATCTACATAAAACATGAAGTATGAAGATTTCCTGGAGGTCTTGTTAATGTCACACATTCTGTGCCATCAGCATCAGATGGTAAACATAAACACCAGCAGAAATATCAAGGGTTGATGTCATTCACTAACTTTAGATCCACCATATTTATATACACACAGATATTCTCCGATATATTCGTATTCATTTAATAATTGTGAAACCTCTTAAATGCCTGTAATTCAGTGCTGTACCATGTTATCCAAGTTTCTTCCTTCAGATCTCCAGTGATTATAACAGGTTTCAGCTCCCGCAGAGAGCACACGTAGCACAAAGAAAGCTTTTCAAGCATGTGGTTTGTGCTTGCATTTGGCAGGGAGATGATTTTTCTCCTCCTGCAATGTGCTTTTTTAAAGTCTGTCTGCACGGTGACTCCATTTACATAATGACTTAAGACAAAGCAGGCTGCTTTTAAAGTATGAGGAGCAGAAATGTAAAATTGCTTTCAGAGACCATAAATAAGGTACTCGGGTCATGGGAAAAAAAAGGCAGAAAAATCCCTGGAGAGAATCTACAAGCAGGCTTTATGGGACGTATTAACCGTCTCACACATTCAGATAAATGACTGTTGTGACAATAAATCTGAGAACAGTGACGATTGTTAGAAATACGGTCCATTGCCTTTAGAGGGAACAGAGGATGTAACACAGAGTGGTGATGAAGAGACTCTACATTAATTCTTTTGATATACAAATTCTGTTTTAATCCAAAGAGCCAGTTAAGGTATAAAAGCACTTCTAGTTTAATAGTTAACTGAATCACAGTTTGGGAGAATATATGCTGACATTCAGACACACTGATGCAAAGCTTTACAAGTAGCCAAACCGCTTGTAAACATCAGTTTATAAGCTTAAACCTTTATCATTAAAAGCTATGTTGTCCGTCTTTACTCCTGTTTAATCATTTGATGAAAATTTAAAAAAAGTGACTGATGCAGAATTCTGTCTGCTGTATGATTGACACAGACACACACACACACACCTTTATCCATACAGTCAGACAGTCTACAGGTCATCCTTGCAGCCAAAAGCAGATTTTATCATGAAATGAGATTAACAATAAACCAGCTGACCAACTCCATCCGGCAGCTCAGTACGCTTCTGTAAGATCTTTAATGGTCCTGAACATACACAGTAAATGTTTAATTATTGCACAGCAGTGAATGCAGAATGTGGCAGCTGTGAAACTGCGGCGCTGGGAATGGAAAATGGTAGAGAGACATTCTGGTGATTTTAGGACGTCTGATAAAAACCTAGCATGTCCAAATCTGCAGAACTGACATTTCTGTCCCACTGCTGGAAATAATTATCTGTAGCGGAGTTAAAAAAAAAAAAAAAAAAAAGCAATTGCAGTGTTTATTTATGGATTTACGAAAAAGTCAACATGTGATTTTTCAGACATGACTGTAGCTGGGTGTGGTTTCAGTTTAGCTGCAGGGAAGTGGAAGAGAGGCTGAGCAGGGCAGTTTATCTAATAGGTTTCTGTCTTTGCATACAACAATGCACTAAAGACCTTGACGGCTGCATTAGAATAATGCAGAAAGCCAGCTGGCTGATCTTCTCCCTAAAGCAGAGAAAATAGAAAACTTTTTTAAAACCATTTCATTGCAGATATTTTGTAAAGCACAAGTACATCAATGTACTTATGTTGTTAAAAAAGAACGAACCACAGAAATGCTAAAATCTGGAGCCTAAAGGAATCGTCTTGTTCAGTGAAAAAGCATCCCTGCGGCTGTACGGAGCACTTTAGACTAAAATAGTTTAGATTATGGCTGAATTTTTGGAGCTGCTGATGCACAGTCAGATGGTAAAAACTCACCATGCCTTAGTGTTGCCTGCAGTCAGTGGGAGCTCCAAGAGCCACTGGCAGGCTCAGTCCATCTGACCAGCACATGTGCCAGGTGTTCTACTGTGCAATCACAGTCTTTTGAAAAGAGCCTCTGTGGCACATCTGGAAACATCTTTATGCTGTTATGAGTCTGTCTGAGGGTTTCACGCTACAGGATGACCACCGTTGTCATGGGGATAATTTATTCATGTACTTTAAGATTGAAGGTTTGAGAAAATGGTTTAATTCTCTGTTTAATTCTCTTATTTTTAATTCAGACCATTTTTTATTTTTTTTATATCAACAATGTTCATGAACAACATGTTGACGACTGTCGAGGATGAATGAAGTAAATATCACTAGAATATTTCCATATGACTCCTGGTCGTCCATATTCATGGACGACCAGGAGTCATATGAAAATACTGTATTGATTTTCCAAAGTAAACTGAAATATTGATTGCTAAATATAATTTCTAGTTCAATAATTAATTCAAATTTATCTTATTTTTTGTGATTACTGACTTTAAACAAACTTATTTAAAATCAAATTTAACTGAAATAATTCAGCACTATATACTGTGATTTGAAAATAAATGTAATAATTAAGTTTTAGGAGGACAATTAAATATCATTACTGTTTTTATTTCTTAGACTTAAAATTAAAAAAAATATGATTTCCATTCCCCTTAGTAAAAGCTGACTAGAGGGGAAACCATTACGAAAATGTAATTGCAAAAAGGATTTGAAAATGCAGCAAAACATGGTGTGACGATGGAGGGAACCAGAGCCAAAGGGGAGGTTAACAGGGTTTATTTAAGATACAAGGAGTGATTAACAAGACCTGTAGGAAAGGTGGAGGAGTCCAGGACGGGTGCAGGAACGCGGGGCAGGAAGGCAGAAGCAGCAGGTA
>JBAMHX010000010.1:26828839-26839337 GCA_037177515.1 Pseudomugil tenellus
CAGATAGGCCACCGCCCGAGCCGGGGATCGAACCGGCAACCTGCTTGCTGTGAGGCTGCAGTGCTAACCACCTCGCAGCCATCACTGACAAACACTAACAGTTAAATATTTTATTGTTCTAAAATCTTAAATCTTCAGCAGCTCTGTTGTCTTCAGCTCATCCTCACCAATCGTAGCTCATCAGAAAACAATGACGTCAACTCAAAACCTGTGAACGTTACACACTTTATGTGTTCTTATAGAACGAGCTGTCTTTATAAATCTAATCAATCATCGATACAAAACCGGAAAATAAGATGCAGCGTATTAAACTATCAATCTCTCCGCTCTGCAAGCGCCACCTCAAACTATACCCGTCTAGCAGAGACCTTTTCAGGGTGAAATTTATCAACTGAACCTCATCTAGTCATATGTAGCTCAGGGATCTCGGAATCTGGTCCCAGAGGGGTGGTATCCTGCAGGTATTCCATGCTTCCTTGCAGCAACAGCGGATTCAAATGAATGGCTCATTAGCAGACTTCAGTGGAACTTAAGCTGTGGAGATCATTTTACTTTGAATCAGATGCGTTTCAGTTGGGAAACTTTCCATACATGCAGGATATCAACCTCCGCGGACCACATTTTTAGATCCCTGGTGTAGCTGAAAAGTAAGTAACTGAGGTAGAAATTAATCTCGTTTTTACAAAAGCTGGTTCTGAAGTCTTAAAGCGCTTTAAAACTCTCTTTAAAGAAAAGTCCAGTTAAAGCAGAGTTTTATTTTCTCATATTTTTGGGATAAAGAATTCATACAATGAGTCAGCACTAAGTGTGAATACTACACTGTAACCCTGCAGGAATGTTTCCACAGACGTCAGACTGAATCCAAACACAAAACTCACCTGCCTCACAACAAATGTAGAAAACCATCTCGCCAGCTGACCTAATCACCAATGATCTATCGTACAATATTCCTCCACGCATGCCAGTTTCTGGAAAGGTTAAGGCTGACTCAGCAGTTTCAGTTATTCAGTGGCCCATTAGGAGACAAGGAGTCAAATCACACAGAATGTGCAGAATCAGTAAAAAAAAGAAAAAATAAATAATAAAAAAAACTTTTGTCAAACTTCTGACTCTGCTCACTTATCTCCAGCTGACTGATAAGGAGAACACAAGCGGCACAGCGTGCACATATTGCAGCCGGATTTGGAAAATTTGCAAGCGTCATTGGAAAAATATTACTTTGCATCTGCAGCTTTTTAAACATGACTGCCTGGAAATCCTGTACAGAAATATACAGAAACAAAGATGAAGCAGGTCCATGACTCAAGTCATCGGCAGATCATGCAAGAACCGACATGCAGGACGTGCTGGCTTTAGTAAAAACTAGAAAAGATAACAGACATCTCTGAAAGCAAACAGAATGTAGAGCACACAGACAAGAGCTCATATTTACCAGCTTTCCTCAGAGGAAAGAACATTTATTAATGCAGAAGGTGAAATATGAGCTAATGGACAGAGACCATAAATTACCAGATCTTCACTCTTTAGAGAATTCAGCTTAGAGTCGTGCTTCAGCATCATTACACTGATTAAATTGATCAACGTCTCGGCTGAAGGTGCTAATTTGCCCTTCAGAAACAGAGCATACGGTAATCACTTAAATCAGGAAGTGATCAGCCTTCATCAAGACATTTTCCCCCTTCAGAATACAGCAGTTTAACAGAGAGACAAGGTGCGATTTGTGGAATTTAAAACGGATAAAATTATGACGCTACATGTGCATTTCACCAGTATGGCTGCTGGGATGAAGTCTGCTTCACTTATCCCTCATTGCAACATGTTGCTTTGACTTTCAGCAACCCATTTACATGTCTGCAAATCCAGCAGTTTAATCACGCTTCACTGTGACGGCTGTAGCGTTTCATCCAGCTGGACAAAACTCATCCCATAAACTGGGAATTTCAGATGCACCAATCCAACAAAAAGTTATTTAAAAACAGTTTTTCCTCTGAGCGGTCAGACCACAACGCTGCAGGAATCTGTAAAGTTACACATGAGCGCGACACAACAAGCAGATGAAACCGGCTTCGGTTTTATGCGACAGTAACTCAAATTTTACATCAGGCTGAAGCCATTAGCTGCTGCTGTTATGCGTGACTTTCCATCAGCGAGAGATCTGGGAGTCAGAGTCTGGTTCAAGGAGAGTGTCTGAAGTGACGGGAGGGTGATGATGGTGGCAGCTGCCATTGCTCTGCTTTTATTCAATCTAATAAAAAAGAGACAGGATGCAGCCTTTCCAGTTCCTGCACTTCAGATTTAAGCCTTTTTACGTCTCCCTCCTCTGATCAGCTTCTCTGCCGTCATGTGAGTTCTAATTATGACAAAGAGTTGCCAGGAAAGTTCCAACAGTTTGGACTCTGCACATCTATTTAGAGTAATTGTGCAAAAAGCAGGAACCTGTTGCAAAATAATTATTCCAACTCTCAAAACAAATACAGATTTACGGCCAGTGCAGCATAAAGTTCCCCCACAAGTCTCATCTTTGTACTCAAACTTTTAGATTATAGTTTCAGTTTTACAATCTGATTTTATGGATCATATTTAACAACTTAAACACAAAGATGCTTAATATGTTTCTGTTGTATTTGAGCTGAAACCTGCAGGGAGAGTTACTACAACATTTCCATTTTACTTTTTATAATAAAAAATATGTTACAGTTTAGATTCCAGCGCTGATGGTGTTTTTATTCCCATTTTAATTACTTATGCATCATACTTGGTTTGGTTAAGAAGACTGAAATCTCCTTGTTTATTTTTGTCTTATTATTGAACACAATGAGCAGGTAGTTCTCATATTTAATAGGCTAAAATAGTTCATTTGTCTTTTGCTTCAAAAGAGAGACATTGCTGAAGAATATTGAATTAATCTTCTTCCCTGTGTTACATCCCATCTTGCTCAAATTTTTGTTCAAACCAAGAACAAACAGAAAGCTTTTAATAGACTTTTAACAGACTTTAATTAGAAGTCATCTTTGCTGTCATGCTAAAAGAAGATTATATGAAAAAAATGTGTTTTTGCAGAGTTCTGCAAACAAACAGCAGTGATCATAAACTTCTACTCAGGCTTCAGCAGAAAAACACACTGAAGCATCCACAAAACCTTTTGCTGATATAAAAACTTAACTATTGCCATCAGTCTCAAAGGAAGGGGTGGGGAGGGATGGGGTCCCACAGTGTTCTGGATTTATTCACCTCACAATTCTTCTAACCTACTGGTCAACCATTAGCGTTAAAAGCATTTTTACCCAGCGGGGATCTTTTCGTAGAACCAGTAAACCGATACTGAGACGAGCACACATTTGGTTCTGATGCTGCATCCACAACAGCTGGATGTGCACCTCCAGTTCCGTAAGAACACACACCTTCCAAACCAGTCCGCTTGAATGCTTAAAGTGATCTGGATTTCTTCAGTTTTATGATCTTCAGCTTGGTGGTTTTTGCATCGTCATACAGAAGCGAAGGTGAAAAGCAGCAATGGTCACATTATTCTCTGATTAGCATCGAGACTTGATTCATCCAACCCTTTTAAAATAATGAACAGTATTCATTAAGGGCTGTGAAGTTGCAGGACAGATGAATTAATAATCAATCTATGAATAATATAGAAAAAAAATAGACCTCTGAGTTTGTGACACAGTCAGTCCTCTGAGTCCTTGTCTTCTCTCATTATACGAGACATGACTAATCGACCTATGACCACACCAGCGTGCCAAACCAGTCAGTCCCCAGCTCGGAGACTTGACTCTTGAAGAGAGTGCAACCTGATGAAAAGAGCACAGCTTTACTCACAGCTCTCTGCATGACAGGGAGGCCAGATGGCAATTTCTTACATCAGCCCCTGCAGCAATGGTCAGATACTGAGGGGGGCACGAGCAGAACATTGTGTACCAGCAGGAGGCCCTCTGGTAACACGATCAACTCTTTAAAAGACAATTGATACATTTTATTTTCTGTATGTTTTATTCTCCATCAGAATAAAAACATTTTCCTTTATTAAATGCAGACAAGAGTCAAAACCTCCTGGTAAGAGTAAAGAATCGGGATTTCCTCCTTTACATGGAAAAAATAAAGAAAATAAAGAAGTTTTGCATCAAGGTGGGGCGTGGGGGGGGGGGGGGCTGAATCACAGGTTGCATCCACCTGCATGCTGCACAATTAGTTTTGTCATGTTGGTTGGTTGCAACCTGTGACAGGAAAACAAACAGTTCATAGTAGTGCAGAAAACTTCCATCCATAATAACAATTACAGCAACTTTTGTGACACTTTGTCATTTTTAACTTTATTTCATAAAAGCCAGACAAGAAATATCTGTTTCCAAAGCAAGAATATCAATTTAAACAGTTCTTAAGTCACAACTTTGCATTTCTGATGCACATCAGCGATAATGACATCGTTTCCATCCTTCTACTCTGTTGTTGATCTTTCTGTCGTACAAGGTGGAAACAAGGCAGACTGTCCAACTACACCTCGACTGTGGGACTAAATTTGTACCTTTAATGCTGACAAGTATGAAAGGTGCCACTGCGAATGGTGAAATTTTCGGACTTTGTGTAAAAGCAGCCTCCAGTGAAACGACTTCCTGTGAAACCATGCAGCAAACAAAAAGGTGCTTCAAAACAATGAAAACCTTCAAGAGATTCAAACCAGAAGTGAGAAAAACAGACGGGAGTGTCCCACAGAAGTGCCACATCCCTGCACACATTCCAGCAGCTTCCTGCAGCAACAGACTGATTCTTACCCACAGTGGTGGCTGACATCGTACTCAGTAGGATACTGCAGCACAACAGGCTCCCTCTCCGGACTCTCCATCACATCCACTGTCCCATCCCTGAAGTATGGGTTTCCCGGCAGATCTCCGTTTACCTCCGAGTACGTTTCTGGTTGTTTCATGCCAGAGGGCTCCCCCGCCTGAAGATCAGGCTCCGTGACCTCCTCCTCCATCAGATGGCGGGAGCCTCCAGCAGCACGCTGCCTGTCCACGCTGAGCCCGGCTGCCTCCACAGTTTGGGCTTGTCCCAGAGCAGCAGCATCAGTTCACACAAAGCTGTTGTTAATGTGTGAGCAGTGAGAGCAGCAGGTACGGCGGCTCCTCTCACACTCTACTCCTTGGCTTCTTCACGCTCCTTCCCCTCCCTCTCTGTGACTCCCTCTCTCCCCTTTGCTCTCCCACTCACTCCAGTGCAAACATTCCTCCACATGGGGAAACAGGAGGGACCATTAGCCACGGACTCAGCTCTGCCTGCGACTGCGCTCAGTGAATATATAAGGAGATGATAGTTAGGGTTGAAAAGACACCAATAAAAGCAAAAACTCTGAGACAGACGGAGACACGTGAGAGATCAGCAGGCGCTGCCATGAAAGAGAAGAAAATGAAGCGGACATGAATAAAAAACTATTTGTGTGTGTGTCTGAGCGCACTGTGCGCGTGTATTGTGCTGGGATGCTGCGACGGCACATCACAAGGAGCAACACAGGCTGCAGGGGACAGCGCGCGCAGTTACAGCGCGCGCCACCATGTGGGGCAAGAGCGCGCCATCGATGCTGAGAAACACGGAAACACACGGTGGTGGGTGGAAGGTGGTATCCCAGCAGGGGGTTCAGAGTGAAAGGACACAGCAAAGCCTCACGTCGACCCACAACACACACTTCCTGTGGGGTCTTTTGATCACATCCACGAGCAGGTTCTGATATTCGGATTATATAAGTTAGTTAATCAGTTTTTCTGGTTTAAATCATGTCAATTAAAACATTTAAACACATTCCTAAGATTTTTTAGGACACGAGAAAAGTGGAAATTTAAACCTTTAATAGATTTTTTTAAAAAATTGGCTTTAATTTATCAAGCCAATCTGGCATTTTGTGTCATCTGTCACAAAACTGCAGTGATTCTAAATAACAGCGGACATCCTGATCGGATCCCAACAACAGGTGGAGCATTTGTATGATTTACTCACACATCACCTCCAAGTACCTGTAATCCAATAAAAACTAGTATTTTGGTTTCCACACAGTTTATCACCCGTTTGGCACAACTTACCTCTGAGAGCGTTTGAAGGCGACCAGTTAAATCCGTTGATCGATGCGCGCGCAAAGATCCAGTTTAAAGGCTTGGATTCCGCTGCAATCAGTCCTACTGATGAGCCCGTTGATTGGTGTGTTAACACGGAGTTATTCCTTTGTTTTCACAACGCAGACTGGTGATTTCTCTCCATGGAAAACCAATAAAAGGTCACACTAGTTGATTCGCGTGCGCTTGTTGAGTCCAGCAGGAGCGCACCTTGCATTCATAGCCGTTGCACTTTTCTCACTACTCTCATCGCTCTTTCTAATCTCCTCTTTCCTTCCACGTGGCATCCACGCATGAAATCACAGACTAATCAGAGAAATAATAACAAAAAGAAACATTTCTTTCAGTGAAAATCCTTGAAATAAAGCTCCAAACACACTCAGGTGCAGCGCGTCGGGAAGATGGATGAGAGCAGCCCGACCCATCTGAGACTGGGATCTTTGCGCAATCTAGCAGGAAAGCTGCGGATTGGCTGTTCCGCCTTTGCAGTTATCAGCCCGTCAGGTTATATTCAACAGGAGAACTTACATCTGGCTGGACATATTAGTCTGACTGCAACTTTAGTGGGAAACTAGAAAGAAGTGGTGTTACAGAAAAGCAACAACTTGTTTTCTTATTTTTAGAAGAGTGGTGCCTTCACAGCTCACAAAACAAAACCGGATCTTTCCATTCCGTTCAGCCCAAAAGTTATACTTGGAAGTTTTCTTTGGTTTAATTTTCAAATATTTTTCATATTCAATTCAGTTTCTGGTGTGGTGACACAGTGTCAAGCAGAGCCTTAATCATGTGGTTAAAGATCCAACATGGTAAATATTGATGTTTGCTGGTGTCATAAATGTTATCTCAATAGAAACAAACACCATCCAAACCTAAAAAAGCTCAAATTAGCTTCCTGTTTGACCCCTTTTGGCTTCATGGTTACCTTTAGCTTTATGCCCAACATCCTCCTCACCTCAGTTCAGGGTGCTGAACAATAAGTTATGGCATGTTTTTGTCTCTGATGTCTAACAGACAGAACAAAGGCAATGACTCAGACAAGCAACTCTGTGATGAAGGACAGATAAATCAGAAAGATTCACTTTGACAGTCTGCCAGAAAGCGTTATGTTAAAAGGGTTTGTTTGGAAAGCAGTGGAATTGCTACAATAAAAAACAATAAAAATGTGAGTCACAACATTAGTCCTGCTTTTACAGAATGAAAAGTTAGATCGGGCCTTTCTTAGAGGAAACTCAAATATATAGGTTTCAGTATTACATGTGCAAAGACATTGATCCATTTGTTGGTTGTATCAGTTTGAAGGTGCAGGCCAGTCGCCAGTCCATCACAGAACGGGGAGCTCATAGCTGCATGACAGGAACCTTTCTGATGCCACATGACACAAGAACTGGAGTGAAAACCAGTGGCAGCAGGTCTAATGGGGGGATGAATTCTTCCCAGAACTCGGACCTGAATATTAATGAAGCAGCGTGAGATCATCCGGACAGAAATCTTGTCCAAGAGAAGTCAGACTGCGTTCGATAAAATATTGATTTTTAAGCTCATTAGAGGTGGACAGTTTGTTTTCCTTCATAAACTGGATTTTTATTTAAATGAGCAAATTCCTGTTTTCATTATGAAGGAATGAGGTGAAGCTTAAAACAACTGCAGTTGCAAATGTCCAACTTCTGTCACCTGCACACAGCATCTCTCTGTACTGTTTTCATCTGCTTTCATTCATCCACATATACATCCATTGCAACCAACTGAGGGTAGCTGGAGCATATCCCAGCAGTCATCGGGTGAGAGGAAGGGTACATTCTGGATAGTCCATCACAGTGAGAGAAACAACCAGACAATTTAGAATGAACATTGTGGTCAGAGTACCCAGAGAGAACGCACACTAACACAGGGAGAACATGCAAACTCACACAAAGGCCACTGTCTGAACCAACAACCTTCTTGCTAACCACTGTTCCACTGTGCAGCCATTCATCCACATCTTCCCAAGATGTTTTTTTAGAATGAAACTCAACTCTACATTTGGTCTTTTTTCATCCAAGGATACGTTTTATTCATAATTTCATGGCAGAGGAGCAGTTGAGGATCTGCATTACTTTCTGCAGGAGAAATGTTCAATCTGTCCTTTCAGGGTATTTCACGCAACATTTTCTGCTGTTGTCTGTTTTCTTATGACGATTGCAGACATTAAGACTGACAATAAGAAAAAGTTCTTCAGCTCAGTCATTCATTTGTCGTCGAAGATTATCTGTTAAAACCCTCCACATGACAACGAGGTGTTTTGTGTACAATTGGAAATAACCCTTTAAAGCAAAACCCAAAGATAGACTGGTGAGGAAAAACATCATGGGGTTAAAGACAAGAAGAAAAAAAAAACAGTTTAAGAGATTTTCTTGCTTTATTTCTTCTGAGGGCTTCGGGGCTGATGGCAGAGCACTTCCTGCACACTCACGCTCTCTTTTTATTCTTATTCCTGTCAGTTCAATCAAACCAAGGCTTTTGTAGTTGGGTATTGTACATTTAACAGTACTAATATATATTCAAGGTAATGTGCCCACTAGGAATATGAGCAGAGGATATAATCTGAGCCAAAAACACTCCGTTCTTCAGCAGGTCATGGTTCACATTCAGAGTTAACAGGTAGACAGCGTGGTTGTTGTCTCACATACTGGACAAAGAGTTTTATTGTCTAATACCAAACCACCTTATGAAACAGCTGTGGTTCCCATGAGATTAATATTTGGTCAGATTTATTTTACCAAGATCATCAGGAGTTAAATAACTTCTATAAACAATCTGTCAGCAGCGACATACCGAAAGTTTTAGAGAAGACAAAGAGAGTGAAACAATTCCCAGAATGTGGGTTAACTCCCAAAAGGAAACTTTTAAAGCCAGTGGTTTGATGAGCTGTGTGTAATGTAAACTCACCGTTTAGAAACATTTATTCCAAATTGTTATAGCTCTGAGATCAGAACAGAAGAAACAAAGAAAAAAGATGCGGCGCTCTCTGATTCACCTGATTGTTGGTTCCAGTCGGGTAGTCATGGTTGATCCTCATGCTGTCATGAGAACGCACATTTCATCCAGTAGGACAATCCCAGTCCCAACAAGTTTAACGTCAGACTGTACAATTATAAGAGAAACCTCAGCTCAGATTTTACAGCTTGTTCAATGCTAAAGTGACAGTACAGCTAACGGTAGAGCAGGAAAAGCCTTTCCATGTTGCTTAAAATCCCCTACATAGAATGAATTATTATTATTATTATTATTATTAATAATAATAATAATAATAATAATAATAATAATAATAATAATAATAATAATAATAATAATAATAATAATAATAGATACTTCATTCAAGAAATGTTCTAACATAAAAACACAGACAGGACATAAAACACTGTCCTATCACATTAACCAAGCTTTTGTTTGATTGGATGGTGACACAACTGCTTTTAAGAGATTTTCTCCCCCCTGAACCCTTCTGAGCGTGCCCCTTGTCATGCATTAATCAGGCTCTCTGGGCTTGGAGCACTCTTGAAGCCAACAACAGCCAGGACTTGGCTAGCTACATCCGCTAGCACCCTACATTATAATATGGTACACAATTTAAAGTAAGGCATGCCAGAAAAGGTGTCTAAGAGCAGGAAGTTAGGAAATAAATGCAGGAAATCATAACTTAAACAATTTGCAGTTTAACTGAATTCAGTTGTAAAAGACAAAGCAGGCCACTCTATTCCCTTCGTCTTGCAAACCTTCACACAAATACAGGCACACACATACACACACACACAGCTAACATGTGTCACATATCCAATCTGTGCTCAGTCCCTACACCAGCCCATCCTCGGAGAGCTCATCACCATGAGGTGTGTGTGTGTGAGTGTGACTGCATGTCTGAGTGTCTGTGTATGCATGTACTGCATCCGTGTGTGTGTTCTTGACAGAATGAGTCACAATGTCTCTCTTCCTCCTACGGCTTCATCCAACTTTTTCAAAATGGAATCTGGTGCATCATTGGTTTTTTTTCCGCATTTGCTGCAACAAAATTGAAAACAAACCAGCTGCCGAGAATCACAAAATATCTGGAAGATCTTGTTGAAGGATGAAGAGTTTCCTTTTAAAAGTGAAGCAGCACCGCTCAGGTGCTCTAAACACAGCGTGATCACTGGAAAAGATGGGATCCTGGAGTCCAAGCAGACTACGTCAGAAATTAAATGAAACAAAGTTTGTTTCATATATTGAAAACAACAAAACACAAAGTTTATACTGGGTTAAAACCAGCTGTTTAAGTTAAACTGAGGCTTTCGAGGTGCCTTATATACACTCACCGGCCACTTTATTAGGTACACCTGCCCAACTGCTCATTAACACTTAATTTCCAATCAGCCAAT
>JBAMHX010000010.1:26839685-26851150 GCA_037177515.1 Pseudomugil tenellus
GCAGTTCTGAAGGCAAAAGGGGGTCCAACCCGTTACTAGCATGGTGTACCTAATAAAGTGGCCGGTGAGTGTATGTGCACCATAAACATCATAATGATGGACAGAGCCTCCCAGTAGCTTTCTCAGGAGCCAAGCTGGTTGGATGGTTACTCCTGACAGCATCACGCGTGCCGTCACTCCTGGAAACACAAAAATGGGCAAATATGCAGAATTTAGAGGAGCTGTGAGTGTCTGGGTAGATGATTGACGTCTATCAAACTCTGACATGCATTTAGCTAAGAGCTAACCAAGGTAACTTGGATCTAATGAGGGCTAACCAGCACAAACCGCAGCTTATTCATCATCAAGTTACATCCCAACATCAGCATCACTCTGTCTCCTTGGTGATAATCATCCCATCAAAATAAAAGAATCCTTCATTGATTTCTCTAACTATCACAAAGACAGGAAAAAAGTGGTCCTCCAGAACTGGAGCTCAAACTTAATTTCTGAATATATTCATTCATTCTTTCTTTTTCTATACTGCTTAGTCCAATGCAGGGTCTTAGGGTGGGGGGGCTGGAACGTCCACCCTGGATGGGTCGCCAGTTCATTACAGTCAGAAACAAATAATGCTCATATTAAGCACCATATGTCAGCCTTTCATGAGAACTAGAATGTGCTCATAATCATCTAAATTCATGCATATATTATAATAAAAATATTCCTCATGTTGCGCCTACGCACTTCATAATAAATGCAAAAACATTTTCAGTATTTCCACCTACAACTTCCTGATGTCTCGCAGAGTACGCAGCGCAACACATCTACCTGGCCCTGCTTAATAATACTCCTGTCCGGTTGTCTCGTTCGTCTCATCTGCTCGTCTAAATCATTCCGTTTTGTCCAAATGAAATACAGAAAGAAAAGGAAGGAAAATCAGTCAGTTTCTTTCCTGCTGCTGGATCACTTGTTTATTCCAAATGTTTTTTTCTGCATTATTTCTCACATCTTACAAGCAGAAGTGCTTCCCGCCACAGATTGAAAGTCTTTCTCAGATGAAATTTTAAGAATTTAATTATTTTTCACTCATGGATAAGTTTTATCATTGTGTTTGTCTCTGTGCTTATTTTCCGTTGTAGAATTTTAGTAGATTTCTTGGATTTTTTTCACTTTGAGCATTCTTTGGCTGCACGCTCAGAGCCTGACAGTCATCTTGCACCTATATTTGTACAGCCATGTTTCTGCCAAGCTCTCATCACAGACGTAACGCTTACAGTACGCTCAGTTTCTCCGAACAACCAAATGTGAGGCATCTGTGTTCTGTGACTGGTCATGTGTTCACTGTGACCATGTGCAAAGAAAGGAGCTTCTCAGCCCATCAAAGCACTCCCACTAAAGCTCATTTACTTTTGTTTCTTCCTTTTCTTCAAATAAATCTATTCACAAATCCATTTTTAATACATTAAGAAATCCCACCAGTTTAATTGGCTCAGTGGAAAAGTTGCCTCAAACTCTTTAGTGCAGTTTTATTCCCAAACATGGAGGCAGAGAAAATGATTTGCAATGCAGCAACAAAGAAAATGATGCAGGTGAGTTGCAGTAGAGAGGAATGAGGATTAAAGAGTTGTTTGATTCACTTTGCTGCTGCTCTGCTCCTACGGTCCGGAAATAAATACCTGCAGGTTCACTAATGAAGGTTTGCAGATAAACAACTGTTTTCTTTTCACGGAGTCTGAAGCCTCTTCAGGAGACAAACCGCTCAGCTCCTCTCTGCATGTTTGCTGTGTCTTACCTCGATCAGCTTTAGTTTCAGGTTAGTTACAGCTAACAAATACATTAATTTTTGCATTTAGTGTTTGAATAAAACTGGTCTTCACATGCACAGCATACAGTAGTTTAATTATGCTTAAAATATTGTCTGTGCAATGAGGTGAATATTCTGCTGCTGATTCTTATTCAATAATTTATCTCTGCATCAATAGTAAAAGATTTCAAGTTAAAGTTCACATTTCTAAGTAATATCTATAAGTAAGTCTTTTTTTTTTTTGCTACTTTTGCTACGAGCTGGACTCAACTAAGTCGTGGCTTATTGTTTGGCTAACTGTCAGAGATCCTGCTAGTTACTTAGTGATGTGGAGTAGCTTCTCCAACACATTGAAGAAAATCAGGAGCACACAAACTGAAACAGTGAGGTACTTTTGGCTATTTTGAGCAGAAAGTATGAATGCAGTATGAAGTGTTTACTTTAAACAAGTGGTTACATGCTGAAAACTTTGCCTGCTTGCGTATGCTGCAGTCTGAGAGATATATTATCAACAGTTGTCAGCTTTAGAGTGTAAAAAAAAAAAAAAAAAAATTCAATCTCTGAGCTGATTTGAGAGTGTTTCATTCCAACATGTTTTTGTGATGGATAATAATCAGGTTAGTGTGATTCTGCTTACAAAGTCAACTGGCAACTCGCCCACTGACCTGCCGGTGCTTCATTCGTCAATCTCTGTGCACACAAGCAAAAAGCAGCTGTGACACTTAAAGGTTACCAACATGCTGCACCTGATACTTACCAGATGTTTTTGGCTTCTGTGCACACGAGCATGTTGTCCAAGAAAAGCCAATCCCTCTACGACCTCGCACTGGCATCTTTGGTTTCACTCACCTCTAGGCATTTTTCTACAACCTCAACAAATTTATAAAACCATTATTTACTGTTTTAAAATGTTTTAAATCCATAAATACTGTGTATATTATTCTAGGATATTCACTGTCGCCATTTACTGCTGCAAATGTAAACATTTATAACCATGTTTGGAGCTTCGGTCGACATTTTCATGATTACTTCAAAGCAAAACAAATAATGCAAACTGACTGAATATCCAGTGAATGTGTAAACACAAAGAGCAGCAGCTGTATTTTAATGCAGATTGATTATCAATGCCTCAACGTCTCGCTCTTCAGCGTCATGGCGGATTGACAGATGATTATTGGCATTGTGTAGCTCTTTATGTACACATTATCTTAATTGCTGCTGTAATGTTGCCTTGCAGTGAGCATCTAATTAAATTGATGATAAGGAGAAAATACAGAGGACATCTGCATCTGTAGGGTTTGCATTAATGAGTTGGATAATAAGCAAAAAGCTTAATGTCAGTGAGGTCATTCCGAGATAATCATTGCTTTTTCATAACCATGATGTGGTTTCATAAAAAGATACATGTTTAGCATTTTCAGGTAAATTCAGATAAAGGATAAAAAAGGAAATTAATCTTGAAAGTGATCTTTTAATTGCTTCTGAAGGGATAAAAATGGTGTAAAACGTCTCCGTTGTGTGTTTCCCTTTATGCGATGAGTTGTGAAATAGACCATATGACAGCTGAGTCGGAGGAAAGAAAGAGGGATCCAGGACACACAGCAGGCAATTAGCACATCTCTCCCAATATCTTCACAGCCTTCCTGCATTTCATCACTCATTTTAGGGACAGATTTTCTATAATTCATCAGATTTAGATGTGATTTACCACCGCTCAGCTTTTTGAACAAAAAAGTCACCACAACAATGCAAAGACTTCTAAGAAAAAGCATGAGAAGGTGAAGCCTTCATTAGACAGCCATTTTTAATGCAGTTGCTCTGCCCGGAGAGGATTAGCAGATGAGCTAATTCGACACAGCTCGTCTCACAGCGTTGGGGAAAAAAACAATGTTGCAGCCTAACTTGTGGAGGGAAATGTCAGCACCAAGACTACAAAATTCACTTAGTTAACATCCACAAAATAGGCGGTCAAATGAGTTTATCCAGGAGAACAGACAAAAAAAGTTTGGGTCGCACAGTCTGCTCATCACAGATGGACACTCACATAGATAACATACCTAAAATATTTACACCCCTCAACAGGAACCATGATCACTTTCCCTTTTTGAGTTTAATGCAGATACACACTTCACACAAACAGTTTCATAAAGACTCATTTATAATTCTGTCAAACTGTTGATTGGAGGCTTAAAGACAGAATGTCAAACCAACACAAAGTAATTACAAATTCACAATCGCTAGTTGCCTTCATCCTGTTCATGCCAGCAAAAGCACAACAAAGGTTAACAAAAGCCTGTAGAGATGCCGATGTATCCATGTGGACAGCTGTGGACAGCAGTTATGTTAGAAAAATATGCAAAATGTAATTTAAAAACAGTGAGGCCAACCTTTTAAGCTTTCGTTATGCCTTAAAATAGCACTTAATCTGCAGAAAACCAGCCGAAAAAAACACAACCTCTTATTTTGGATGAAATGACTCCATGTTGGACTCCATCTGTCGCTGCGTACAGCCAAGTCTTTCTCTCTCTCTTTCTTTGCATATCTTATTTGTAAAGATTTGTGTGTATGATTTAAGCCGACCACTTAGTTTTTAAATTCACTGTCCAACTCAAAAACACAAAGATGAAATTTGAAAAGTTATTCAAAGACTGGGCCATATGAAAAAGGAATTTGGATCTATTTTCTGACAGTAACAGCAGGCTCCATTTCATCCTGAATGCATCCATTTCTTTAGATTGAGAAGAATATAGATTTAATAATGAAGGTTAAAAGAAGTTGAACATACATTAAACATTAAAACATGAAGGAGACAATAAATTAAGACATACAGACATGGTACAAGGTTATAACCCCTGGAGAATCCCTCCAGAGATCTGTTGTCGCACAGAAGTCTGGAACTATTCTGCCCTAGTCAACCAATGGCACCCTTGTTTAAAGACTTTGGTTAAGAGCGTCAATCTGTTTCATTGAGGTGAAGCGTCTTGCCCGAAGACACGTCGACTGGGATGAAAACAAGATTCAAAAACGCTTTTAGGCCCTGTTACAAAGTGGGACAATGTGGTTATTTTATATCAGTGTGTGAGACAGATCTGAGTATTATGGTGTTGAAAATGAGAAAAGGAGAAAGAAATTCATTTAAAGAAGAGTGTTGGGTGCAGTGTTTATAAAAAAATAAAAGTTTTATTTGTAGATGACCGTGATTCCTGTCAAGGACGAGGATACTGGTTTCTTTAGATTTAGAAGAATATAAATTTAATAATGAAGATAAAAGAAGTTGAACATAAAGGGACAAAACATCAAGACATACAGACATGGTACGAGGTCGTAACCCGGGGAGAATATCTCCAAAGATCTGTGGTCACACAGAAGTCTGGAGCTATTCTGCTCTAGTCAGATAGGGGAGCTTTGTTTAAAGACTTTGGTCACATGCGTCACTCTGTTTCTAGACATTTCCCTCATGGAAGGATGCCGGCCTTGCTTCGGCTATAACAACCAAGGTCTTAGCAGATGGTTTACTACAGGTCAGAATGACATCAGTTTAGGAGTCTTATGGTCGAACCTTCCACCTAGACATTAATTAATTAATTAAGAGCAAGGTAATTAAGCTAATACATGAAATTGCTCTACATATTAAAAAAAAAAAATCCGAATGAAATCTCTGTTATCGTCAGAAGTCTGTATCATGTTAAACTGAAGGAAAAAAGGACAATCTGGGAAACTGTATATGTCATTATACCTCATTTTTTCATTTATTTTTTACCTCTTTTTATTGTTCTACAATCTGTTGTTGTAAACTTTAAACTCTCTAAGTAATTGTAATACTTATAACAATCATCCATAACAATAAGCTAACTAGTACTTTCTGACTTCCGCTGGATTGAGACCACTGCTCACCAGACAGGCTTTCTATGACTTTAAACATCCTTGAGATCATTTACGTATGATCATCTCAATTCCTTCATGTTAATTCTAATTATTTGTAGCATTTAATTGGATTAAAACATTTTAAGGGAATTACTATGACAATACTAATATGAAATATTAATATTAACAATTAGTACTTAAATTATAATTAACCTCGAGGCACCAGCTCATATTTTCTAGTTTACTTTGGTAACACTATAGTTTTAGAAGGAAATCTTATTAGATGAAGAGTTGATAACTGTATGAAAGAATAACATAATTAATCAGACTCAATAAATCAATCAGTCTCAAATGTTATAGTCGTAAGTTCTAGTTTGAATTGACTTGAATCATGACCACAGGGAATCAAGACAGACAACGACCAGATAATAAAAGGGCTATTTATTATCTAATCTACAGGTTATACATGGCTAAATATGAGAAATAATAAAACATATAACGAACAAGACAGACTAGAAAAACATAACATAAACCAGTGTTGCTGTGAGTTTTGATGATAAACCTGATTGGAATTAACATGTATGAAGTAAAACTGTGATGTTCCTTAATCATGTCTGAAGGGTTGAACCGTTTCTAAGGCCTGGATGAAATAGTCTTTATAACTCGCCAACCATCATTAGAGACCAGTAATTCCTCGCTGAGGAAATGGGGTTCGTTCAGAACCACAACTTACGACCAGTGGACTGGGCTTGGGTCCGGATCCGTTCTGGGGCGCTGAGAAGGTGTTGGTCCGTATTGGCGCCGTTGAATCCAGGAGAGGGGTGTTGTAAGCTGTTGTGGAAAATCTAACTTCCGTTAGGAGGCACAAGCTTGGTTGCAGAGTGAGAGCTTAATTCTTCATCATAGGTCCTGAGTGAGTGGCCTTGTGTAGACCAGGTGGCCCTCCTTTGTTCTCCAGCGAGCACGAAAAAGCTTTTCACACACGCATAATTAGCAGAAGCAGGTAGTGAGGAGGTAGCTTCAGAGCGTGATCCAGGGAGGCCAAGAGACAAGAGGCAAGACAGAAGAAGGAAGAGTCAATAGACAAGAGAGAGCAGAGTCCGTGTTGGTCCTTTTTTAAGATAGGTGGGCTTTGGCTGAGTGGGCAGGTCTGGATGCTGCCAGCCAATCAGGGATCTGTGGGGGTGATTTTAGCTCATGGCTCCTACCACAGAATTACCTGTGCATTAGTTTAACACCAAGGGATATCACATTTAAACAAGAAACACAAATTAAAGTCCTTAAATCAAGAAATAAAAGAATAAATGCACATACGTGGAACAGATAGAAAAGGTTGGAACAAACAGGCGAAAATGAGTCTTTTAAGATTTGTCAAACTTATGGTCAATCTGTAGCATGTAGGTGAGATTTACCAAAGATAGGGGGAGAGCAAGGCCTCCCCCTCTCTCTGTCCTTTGATGAGTTGATCTGGCTTCCTGGAGACAGTCTTGAAGTGAGGGGAAGAAAGCGGGGTAGTTCCTTTTGTGTCCTGCCGTCCTGTAGAGTCTTGAGGTGGTGAAGAAAGGTTATCAGTTTTGTTGGTCTTACTCCACAAATCAAACACATCCAGTTTTCTTGAGTTTAAGGTGGTCGTAAAAATTCCAACATTTGTTGACCAGTTCATCAAAGCGTTCTAAAAAGGGGTCTGTTGAGGGTGGGATCGTTACATATTCCAGAACAAATTTTAAAATAAATTAAATGCTCTTTATTTGACTTCCTTTCCTACATAACCTCATTAGAGGCACAACAATCTTTGCAGGTTTTAAAGAGAAGACTTAGAGAATCCGGCGGGTGTGTCAGTGGCAGACTAGCTGCTGAGAACTGGGAACTGGTTAATGGTCTTGTGAAATGTTGCAGAAACAATCACTTCAGCTTGGACAAAAACAAAACAGAGGAGACAATAGTGGATTTTTGGAGGAACAGGAGTAAACAAAATCCCTTTTTACATCCTGGGAGAAGCATTAAGAGGTGGAGGAACACAAATCCTGCACTTATATTATTGATCCTTATATAGATTTTAAGTTTTTATTCTACTATTTTCTTTTTTAGGTAAATCTTTCAGTTTATTAATTTGAAACTGAATAAAATTTCCGTTTAAATCCTGTTATCCTGTCTCTTTAGGGGAAGAAGCCTGAAGCAACTCCCCTGGGAGATGTCCTGATGATCCTTGCAGTGCTTAGCTCTTATCTAAACAACTTGTGGACGACGCTTCGCTGTCAGACTGCAGGTCTACTTGTGGTTCCCAGTGTCTCTAGGAGTACAATGAGGGGAAGATCCTTAGTTATCAGGCCCCTCTCTTGTGAAACCAGCTCCCAGTGTGGGTACGGGAGACCCTCTACGTTTAAAATCAAGCTTAAAACCTTCCTTTTAGTGAGGGACACTCTAGTTGTCCATGTTGCCATGGGGACGTCCCATGATGCACTAAGCACTTCCTGTTACTTTGTCTGCACCTTATCTTCCATGTGTTCCTGGATAACAGCTGCAGTGTATATTAATCCTCTTTCCTGTCCTCTCCTTATCAGCCAGTTGAGACAGATGGCTCCCATCCCTGATCCGGGTTCTGTTTCCTTCCTGTTAAAAGGGAGTTTTCCTTCCCACTGTTGCCTCATGCAGCTCAGGATGGGAGATTGGATCAAAGTCTAGATTTGATGTAATATATTCCTTATGTCAGCTTTTTATTATGAATAAGCTCAAACTGATGCGTTTATAAAGTGTCCTGAGATGACGTTGTAAAATGGTGATATACAAATAAAGCTGATCTGAATTGAATCACTGCTCCTACACATCTTTTACATTACTGAAAGTGTGTCATTGTTCTGGACAGATATTGCATTTATTCTGCGCTTGTCAAACAAATCCGACCTTTGCAAGTTGTGTTTCACTCTCCACTTGAGACCAGAAGACCCAGAGCTGCATCAGATCCTAGTGTTCTGAGTTCAGAGTGTTCTGAACCAGATTTCAATCAGAACCTTTACTAAATTCTTCCCCCGTGAGCCATTCTCCCATCTAGAGATGATTATCAACCCTCCCATGCATGTTTTGGTTCAGTTTACCCACAACGCACTTTATTTTGTACACCTTCCTGCATTTGATCTGCTGTCCAGTTTGTTGTTAAAAAATGGACTAAAATTTTTTGGAAACTGTCAGAAAGTTTGAAATGAAAACCAGAGATGACAAAATACTGAAATAAATTTATTAGTGAAATATATGAGACAATGTAACACAACTGAAAAACAAAAATGCATTCATTGGAATAAAAAAGTAAAAATGCCTTTTGTCAAGTGGATTTCTAGAAGCAATAAGAAAGAAAAGAAAGCTGTTTTTTTCAGTGTTTACATGTTAAACACTTTGTTGGACTCAGGAAGTGGACATTCAAACATCAATAATCTGATGAGTTAAACCAAATAAAATGAACTTGAATAAGAATTAAACATATAAGAGCATCACAATAACAAACATCAGATTATAGCACAGCTACGCCGATAATTAGAAACAACCACTGGGAAAATGTCCTGCTCCTAAAGATGTCTTTTATCACGTTGCTACGCAGCTTTAACATGGATTCAGAAAAATGTGCAGATAATTATCTGCTGCCAGATAATCATGGATGTCATTATGAGCTTTTTAACAGTGGAAGGCATCAAATACCAATCTTAAGCAATGTGAGGGGAATGCGTAGAAAATAGTTTTGGACTGATGAAAACTCAGAATAGAAATATGAAAAGGGGAAAGTGTCCACATGAGGACGAGGGCAGCTGTGGACAGAGAAAAGAAAACATTCTTCAGTTTCTTTTCTCTTCCTTCTGCTCGCTCTGCTCCTCCTTCGTTCCTCGTGTCCAGCATCAGCATCCAGAGAGATCTTTGGTTTTGTTGCGTCGCTGGAAGCGAGTCTCAGCGGGGTCAAAGCCTTGCTCGTGTGCACCGAACACAGCCCAACTGGGCGTCATGGCAACGTAGTCTAATGCTGAGAAGCTCTGCTGTCCCCCGCTCTCCTCATAAGCCTGGACCAGCTCCTGAAAACGATCGTAATCGATCCACGTCCACCACTCACCGTCCACCTTGAACTGGAAGAAAGTGAACAGACAGTGTATGTGGTCGATGAGACGTCACAGTTTTATTACAACGATTCTCAAAATCCAAATAAAAATCATGCTGATGGGTAAAACTACACTAAAATCTAACTTTTCTACATACTTTACTTTATTTGCTGGACAATTATTGGGTCTTATTCATGACAGATTTATTGAACGGTCAGTTCTTTTGGCTGCAGCATGACCCCTACAGAGAATAAAACTGGGTAATTCAGGGATTACACAAGTTTGGCGAGTGAATGATGGAATCAGCTGGACCTCTTTGGAAAATGGACGACAAACCAGAAAACCGCCTCTGCTCTTTGTTTCTTGTGGCTCATTTGGCTGCTTGGAGCTCAGATAAGCTCAACCCAGGGTGCTGTCCATGATCATTTACCTTACTAGGTTCTATTAAGTCTATAAAAACCAGTGTTTCTACACTGGTTCTGGACTGGCTCCCGGCACCGCCTGGTCCCTTTGACCTTTCTGCGTGCCACCATTGATAACTGATTGGCTGATATCCAGCCTTCACAGCCAATCATAACATCTCCTGTTTAAAAGAGCTGTCGGATGTGTGCAGCTCGGCTGGTTCATCTTAAAGCAACTATCTCTGTTTTGGACTTGTTTACTGGGATTAAATTCTGCCTAGCTGGTGTTTAAAAGCCCTCGGTTTTTGTCTTCTCTAGAGTTTTCTTTGTGCACTGACCAGCGCTGGTAATGAATCTCTCAGAACTCCACTTTTACATCCTGGTATGTTTATGTTTTGTTTTACTATCCACAGTATCTAGCAAAGCTGAGATGCAACACTGCAACCATGTTAAATAGAGTCTGTGCCTCTAGCTTCTAGCGAGAAACCAGTTTAATTAGAACCGAAGTAAACTAATAAAATCCTGTAAATATGTTAATCCAACCCACATAAAAAGGACTGACTCGAATACGCTGAGGCATCTAAATCTGTCCCAAAAATCCAACCTTGTTGCATCTTTTATAAAAATGAAGTGTAAATTAATTCAGTCATATTCTATACAAAGCAAACCTGTTACATAAAACATCCAGCAGGAGTTTAGTTCTGTTCAAGGCAACGAGTCCATTCTTCCCAGTCCAACCACTGTCTAAGCCAGGGGTGTCGGAGTCCAGTCCTCGAGGGCTGGTGTCCCTCCAGGTTTTTGTTGTCTCTGTGCTCCAAAACAGCTGAATGAAATTAATGAATAGTTTGACAAGAACCTGTTGGATCCATTTGATTTGCATCAGGTGTGTTAGTGCAGGAAACAACAAAACCTGCTGGATACCGGCCCTCGACGACCTGACTTTGACACATGTGGTCTAAGCCATCACTGGGACCGACACTGCTGTCGAGATGTGGGCTGCAGCTAATATATTTCAAAGACTCATCCCTAGCTTTTTCAGCACACCAGAGTCATGGCTGCTAAATGACTGAAAGATGAGCATCCCTGGCTGTTTTTATTTTGTTCAGCTCAGGGACGGCTCAGTTAGCTGCTAATATACGGGTGTGCAGGATTAAATAACATTAAATGTACCGGCAGGTGTTTATCTATAGAAGACTTGGACTGAAGTCAAGTCAAGTCAAGTCAATGTTATTTATATAGCCCAGTATCACAACAAGTTGTTTCAGAGGGCTTCACATGCAGGTAAAGAGAACAATAGACATAACTTACAATACACACAATTAGTGACTATATTAAACT
>JBAMHX010000010.1:26859703-26870944 GCA_037177515.1 Pseudomugil tenellus
ATATATGACAACCTATTAGCTGTGTTCTTACCTTAGTGTGTGCAATGAGCAAACAGTTTGAGTGCTCGTGCTCGCAGGCGATGTCATACTGAGGCAACATGTCAGCCAGCTGCTGGACGAAGGAGACCACCTCCTGGTGCCAGGGAACGTTTGCCATGGTCAGACTGCTGGCAGAGCTTTCCCCACAGTACGTCACACCCTGGACATGTATAAGCACATGGTCAAAAAACACCCCACATACACTAACCCATATAAAACACAGAAACTACACCTGAGTGCTGTGTTGATGTACTGAACACTAGATAATAATAATAATAATAATAATAAAAAGTGTCTTCTGAGAAAGTTTTGATCCACACCGATCTACAAAGATCTGAGCTAGAATATTTTACAAGCCTGCTTAGCTTCTAGTTTACTTTTCAAAAGATGGAAAGAGTCATTTCATAGGTTTCAAAACCACAGATTCAGATTAATAGATCTCATGTTCTTTGTAGCCCTAGACTGATGACTGATGAGAAAAAAAAGTGTTCCGTCCACCACAGAAGATCCCCAACATCTGCTATAAACTCTAAAAGACTAAGTGCATCAAAGCAGGAGGCTGACAAACTACAATTCAGCAGAGAGAGAAAAAACTGGAGCAATAAAGCATCGGGGCTTAGCCACAAAAATCAATCAAAAACAGCACGCAGAATGTTGAGACATTTCTGATCAATATGCCCCCCCATGCATTTATATGCTACATGCAAGAGGTAATCGGACAAGCAGAGGTAGCATAGCGGCAAATATGACCTGATGTCACATGTCCTTGGTCTAACTATTAGCAAAACACGGTATAGTAACACATAGCTCACAAGAATTAAGTATATTATTGAAAATTAACAGTAAAGACATTTTTATAGTAGTATTTCTATCAGAAAAAATACTTTTTCTACAAGCTGATTTTGATTATGATAAAGTCCATTTATTAGGAAGTTTGACATGCAGCAATGGTTGTTCTTACTAAACTTGTTCCCACAGATGAATGCAATGCAGGCTAACTATAATACTTTTCTTTAATATAATAAAAACTTTCAATCACAGTCAGTGTCCTCTGAAACATGCCGACTCTTCCCATCAAAAGAGGAGTTTCACTCTTTACATGAGTGACAAGAATAAAACAGTTTTCACTCCTAGATCCGGCTAAAAGAATGCCTGTCTTCATCCAGGGCATGATGCATGTCCAGCCCTGAGATGAAAATTCATCTGCACAGAAACCAACTTTTATAAAATGCAATCTTAATATTCTTATTTAGTGACATGTTGTTCTTACCATCATGCATTTTATTGCATAGTGTATGTTTTATAGTGTATGTCTAAGCCATTCACCTTTAAGTACTGAATTAATATAAAACTACATAAAAACAAAACAGAAACAAAATTTAAAAAAAAAGAAAAAATGGGATCATATTAAAGGTTCTAAAGATTAAATAAATATTACATAAATGAATAATAAACAAGTGAAAGTAAATAATATATACATATAAAATGTATTTTATAATAAATAAATCACATTGACCGTAATTTTATTTTGACCTTTATAATCAATCTCACTCTCCCAGTCTGATTGATAAAACATAACATGTACGATGAACATTAGAATACAAGATGGCATAGTTGTCTTAAAATATACAGTACATATGAAAATAACTCCAAGCTAATGGAATAATTCCCAATCTCCAACATGTCAAATGTCTAAAAATGGACGATTTGGCTGCTTTCTCTTGCAATAGACTGAACAATAGGCAATCGTACAACTGATCCCTTTCTCCTGTTTGCTGTCTATTTTAAGAACACCATTCACATCTATTCTTTGCTACCCACTTGGGGAATGTGGAAAGTAACCACATACATCTTTGCAGGGCTGCTCACAAATCCACCAAACAAGTAAAATGAAATCAAACAGAAAGTGAAGTGTATTATTAGGGTCTGTGTTTGCGGAGACTATAAGGCGATGGCTGGAGCAGGAACGCTGCACAGAATTGATGACAGGCCTTGGAGTTATCAGCCTTGCCTGGAGGGCCGCTGAATAAGGATCAACTATCCAGGACTCAGTATAAATCAACAGGAATAGCCAAGGCAGAGGGAGAGAGAGCAATAGGAGAGACGAGAAAAGATCTTTCAGATATATGGAAGGAATTAATGTACTGCATCCACTGAGAAAGTGTGTGGGAGAGGACGTACCAAAGAATGACAGCCCTTCACCCGTTCCAATAATCTATTTCTTCCACCTTTAGAGGGAATCATAAATGTTGCTCTTCAAAGTCCCACTCACCGTGTAGAACACACACTTCTAAGCTTTTCACTAAATTTATCTCTGCACATTTAAACTCCTTCCCAGCCCTTATCACTCTCTCTTTCTGCAATCCATTTTCTCATCCTGGTGAGGGGCCAGTGGGAGGTAAGGTAATACTGCTCTGAGGAGATAAATAGCTCATTTGACCAAACAGAAGACGGTAAACTGTACAAATACAATGTTGCATAGAATGATGATCAAATGGGTTGGTGAGAGAGGTCTTCACCGGAGATGGAGGAGAACACATACAGGCCCATCTTCATCTTGATAAAACTATTGTTACATCTATTTAAACAGATTACTTAGAATTTATAAGGACAATCCTGAATAGAAAGGAATAATGCCCAACGAATTTCTCCATGAATGGGATTATCCCGCTATTATCACGGTTACTTATGAAAAAAAAAAAATAAAAATCAGTAAATAAATTTAATGTTTTTTATTGTTAAAAATATGAGTCTTTCACAAGAAGCGAATAAATGGACTATTTAACATCTGTTGTGATGCGTTGCAAGGTAACTGGCTCTGGCTACAGAACCTGCAACTGAAATAACGTATGCTAACCAATAGACATTACATATGTAGATGCTGCATGGAGCGACGCTGCATGGAGCGACGCTGCATGGAGCGACGCTGTCTACGGCAGCAAACATCAATGAAATGAAATGAAAATGAAATTAAATGAAAAAATGAAATGAAAAATACTTTATTAATTCCAGAGTGAAATTCAAATTCTGTAGTCATTTGGTTCAGCTGGTTGGAGTAATAACCAGCACGTTATTACTGTATAACATTATAATATTCCCGTGATATTATTCTGCTATTGCAGAATATTACTAATAATAATAAGCGGCCGCCATCTTGGCTGGGTCTCTCATATGCCAACAATGCATTTATTTGTAAAGTCTTTGCCCAACAAAACTCATAGCTTCAAAACTTTTTACCTGATTTTATTTTCTATGCGTTAACTATGTTCTGAGATTCTGTTGCCATGGTTACGAACTGGGATTTGATCCAACACAATAATAAAGAACAATGGGACTGGAACATTTTTTTTTTAAAAAAAATAGGTGTCCTATAAGACTTTTTAACACTGCAGCCAATCAGTATTGTGTATTCACCCAAAAACATGGTACAATGAGGAGTAATTGCTCATAAAGAGATGTGTTTTATTTGGCTAGTTCGATTCTGCTTGCCTTCTTAAAGAAAAGTTTTTGTAAATGAGCGCACATTTCTCACTTATTTGGAGATTTTATATACATATTTTCTTTTTTTTTTTTAACCTAAAATGTTTCACAATCTAAATTTTTGTATGCAGATGTATTGCTGTGCTGGACCTAAATATTTGGAGCGATTTATAGTTCTTGAAAAGAATTTTCCTTTTAGTAATCTTCTTGTATGATCATAGATATCACTGTATGTCTGACATATCTCTATAATAAATCTGAAAACAAGCGAAAGTCCACATCCCTTAAAACTATAAAAGTCATTCTGAGAGGGCTGGAAAGTGATCGCCCAGCTCTCCCATCGGTCAGTAGTGATGGCTAATTCAAGTTTCTTATCTGATAGAGTAAGTCTCTCCGTCATACTGCCACCAGTTCAGTGTGGGATCCACTAATTACTGGGCTCATGATGCTGAAGGCTCATGGCTTAGCAGCCAGAGGATTTTTATCTGTGCAGAAAGAAACAATACGGTTCTCATGGGCAGGAAGTGGGAAAGTGAGGGGGCAGAAAGATAAGAAGAAAGAGGAGATAATTAGGTAAAAGAGACCGGAGAGAGATTAAGAAGCGAGCGAGAGTTCATCCTGGCTCTGACTCTTTACCTGCACTGCTCAGATTGCTTCAATAATTGATTGTCAAGAAGTGGTGAAGATTTTAGCTGGTTTTTTTTTTTTACTCTTCTGAATGTCAGACATAATGAAATAGTTTATTGGAATAAAGTACTTTTCAAATATCAGGTGATTATAGGTGGGTTCTTTTAGAACATTGTAGTAAAACCACCGACAGTGTAAATGTATTTGTAAAGAATAAGGGTTCAAACTCATTTTTTTTTTTTTTAAAAAAATGAAAAAAAAAAATCATCCTAAAATTTCTTACAGTGCATGTGAGAGTGATGGGTTTAAATACTTTAAAGATCTCTGTTCCTACGTGTGGTTGCAGAGCCACATTTGCTGAGATGATCTCAGCGTCCAGCCACCACACTACTCCCAGTTGTCTAGTTAGAGCTGTGCTCACTCTGTTATAATGACATGTTGCCTCCAATCAATACACACACCTACCAAATGGAAGCTGCTCTCAGAAGATAACTTAAACTAAAAAGCGCGTCTTGGTTTTTGCTTCTTAACAGTTTTTTGTTTTTTTTAATCTGTCAATATGAAATTTACAATTTTTAAAAAAGGAAAAAAAATCCCACAAGGCTTTTTAAATTTGCTATTAATGGTACGTAAAACATAACATCTCCTTCTGATTGTATTGATGGCATATTGACATTAATTATGCACATTCCTGTAGTCGCCATTGGCCTGTGGCCTCACCAGGCTGCAAAAGCGTACTTCACATGCTGGAGTGTCTCTTTGCAAGCACCATTGTGCTTTACAGTCGCACATCAGCAACTGGATATCAACACCAGCTGTTTTGAATGGACTACATGGTTGGAGGAAGAAATGAACGAAGAGCTCAGACTAGTTGAATGAGTTGCATCCTTTCAGCACCTATTTACACTTCGCTGTGAGTAAAACAATATGGACAAAGAACCCCTTTAAAGAGACATCAAGTGAGTGTTAGTAACATATGTAGACTCCAAACCTTTAACAGTTTCACAGAAGCTCTTGTGGATGAGAGACAGACATTTTCAAGAACCCAAACACAGTTCAGTAGACTTCATTCAAGTTATATGAAAACACAACAAAGTGGATTTTATTTATATGAGAATCTTAACACTGTATAATTACATCGTCTATTACAGGGCTACTCAATTTGCTTGAAAGGATGGATGTAGTTCTGCAGGTTTTTCAACACATCTAAACCAAGTTAAATGGATCCAGAAGCATATGAAATTCTGCACAATGACTCATTTATTTGGGTCAAGTGTGTTGGATCAAACGCAGTAGCCCTGATTTAAAGGTTTGCAGGCTCCAGGAACACGCAAGCATCTTGCTGTTACCTAGCACTGCTGTAGAGGACAAAAGTTTGAAAGTACTTTTGACAGCTCCTGCAGCAGAAGTTGTACGTCAGACTGTGTTCTTTACAAGAATAAAGTCTTCCTCGGTTGTGGTAATAAATTTTTAGGTACCACTTAGTGCTCTCAACAAGCCTTTGAGAGTTGAATGTTTTAAGCCAACATGCGTCACCCAGCTCATCAAGAGAAGACGACACCAGAGGAATGAAAACAGAAGCTGGATCGTGGTAACTTTAATACAGCACCATGCTAGCAGGCGAGCTGTGAGGGAAGAAAAATAATTTTCTCATATTAAGAACCTTCGTGAGGTCACTTGTCAAATGATAGTTATCTGCTGTCTTTACTTTAACACATGAATACAAACATGTCTTTTTAAGTGAATAGTTGGGATGAGAAATGATGTGATGTCTCACAATCACCACATCTGAATCAGAGAGCAGTATGAAAACTATTTATCACAACTTCCAATGAAAAAATGTCTGAAAGATCATTACAATGTTGTTCTTTCATTTAATTTGTCCCAGATGTGCATCAGTGATTTACAGCTGATGGTGGGAGCCATTTCTTCACTATGAAGTTTGCTTGCACATGGTATCACAAGCTACATCCTCTAAGGACACAAGAGTATGTTTTTCCTGACATAGTGAGGAAGCTTTCCTGCCTGGATGCATTTATGCAGGTGGGGACACTGGACGAGCACATCTCATTTGTACTAAAAAAGCCTGGTTACATATGTCGCTCATATTAGGCAGCAGAAAGATGTATTGTGTTGCGATGCAGCAGGCAGAGCTAAATGATGAGAGACAGTGGTTAACTAGATGTGGTGACATCAATGCTTCCATCTGTTGCAGTTTTCAGAACATCTGTGACCAATTGTGTCACGGACTTTAAAAAAAATCTGCTTTTCGATCATTTTCCCCAATCGAACACTGAATTGTCATCTTTTTATCTGGTAACTGGTAAAAACATTATTCTCAATTCATTTTTAGATGCATTTAGACACTGAACTCTTTAGTCTAACATACTACAGAACTGTCTGACAGATGGCTGTTGGTACAGAGTCGTTTCCAGATGTAGTTCAGAGCAACAGCAACCTGGCTGCTGCTGAATGAGACCATTTCATTCAGCAAGCTGTGCCTGTACAAATGAAGGTTAAACAAGGTAATAGCAGCAGTGGCTGAGAACAAACGGATCCCTGTGGGGAATGTCCAGTGGTGGAACTCTGTTAAGTAGCCCGGATATATGCTTTGGATTATGGATGAGAGGATTCGGGAAGGTATTCCTGTCTGGGGATCTGTTTGAGAAAAGATAATTCATGAGTTCTAAACTTATTTTGCTTTTCTATCAGGACATGTAACATGATAGAGGCATGGAAATGAGACTCAGACCACACAGATGTGGGCAACAACTTATGTTAAACTATGTAACGAAGTATTAGACGTTTCAAAAGAAAGAAAAAATGTCAACATTGTGAAACTGTGTTTATTCATTTTCTTGTATTTCAAGAAACAAAACAGTTTACCCTTTTTGTAGTGAGGGCCCCCTGATTCTCCGACTATAAGGTCATTGTGTGATTCTTTTACAAACAAGGTCAGAACTTTGTGCTAAAATAAACTAATCCAAAGAAAAATAGTTACGCTAAGCAAATTACTCAGTTTCTGTCAAACACACTTACCGGTAACTTTGAAAGCATTAGTGGCTCTATATAATAACCAAAGTCATTACTTTATGAAAAAAAAAAATAATACAACTGGGTGTTATCCAAGTGGTGCCATGGATGTATGTTTTGCACCTTTGCAAGTCTCAGTCTTAAATTTGTATCCAGAATGACAGGCATGCATTTTGAGAAAGAAAGCTCAGCTTAACAAAGTAACAAAAACCCTTTCGACACATCAGGAAAAGGAGATTTTAACTCGAGATTAGAAGAAAATATTGTTGAATTGTGAAGATGGAAGAAAATCTTTGCTAACTCCTTTTGCTCCTGCCTTTGTTTCTCCATGGACCATACCTTGATGTGATGCAATGAATAATGAACTCAGGCTCAGGCACATTCGTCACTATGACAACGGCAGCTCAAGCTGCTACCAGGTGCCACCTCCAACACTATTAATACCATGTCAACCAAATGACCAGGATGAGGTCAATGTGGCGCACAGCCCACTGCTACTGTAAATTATCCCACTTAAATGTCTAAATGTAGGATTGTGCAGAAGGTTCGTGCACCTTAGATGTTTATGTCTTGCTGGCTTCTCAAAAGACTCACATTCATACAGCTATATTGTAGTAATCATGGCAGGGTGGACATTAACAAGAACAAAGCAAAAGAACAATACAGAGGATTTTTTTTATCTAAGATAAAAAATAGAACGACACAAAAAAGCAACAACAATAAAAAACAAACTATTGTTTGTTTAATATGGGGTGAACTGTATAGACAGTATACTCGTTATTACTATACATGATGCTTCATTTAGGGAAATGACACCTATGTTACTTTAGATGCAGCTTTTTCTGCTCTAATATTTCAACCAATCAAATAAAAACCTCCATTATTATCTCCATGTTTTCATTCTGCAAATCCAAAGTCACTACAAGGCATCTCCACAAGTGGTGTCACGTGTTATCAGATCTAATATACAGTCAAGTACATGAACCATTACTCCACAACTGAGCCAGTTTATAAACCAGTGCCAGGTTACAAATACAACTACTGTATATTTTTTTTACCTTAAAACCCTTTTTGTCATCTGACTCCAGCCTGATCACAAGTGAATATAAATAAGAAGAGACGCTGCATCAGTCAGAAATCCAAAACTATTTTTCCTTCATCCTTAGAGAGATCTGGCTCCATCCCAGTTTGATGCATGGGACGTGTTCCGAATTGACAGACCATGCAAATCCAGTAAGAAGAGCAGCAAGGCTTTAACATTTCATATCACAGATGCTTGGCACCCACATGAGGTTACTGGTGATATATGCTGTTATAAAAACAGGGTCTTTTTCTTCCATATTGAGGTGTTTAACATGTTCTTTCCAAAATATTGAACAATGAAAGCAACTAAGAAACATGTAAAGCAGAAAAAACAAGATACTGGAGTCTGTAGGTGTTGCTCAGTCCTACCTTGACCTCAATGAAGTCGGGCTGTCCCATAGCAATGAGCTCGGAGTAGGCCTGCATCTCCTCCACATTCCAGGCCTTTACAAGCGTCAGTCTGTACACCGTCCGCTGTCTCTGGATGGACACATCGAGATTTTGAGAATGATGAATATATAAACATGTGAGGTAATGTAAAACCTCTTCCCGCACACGTACCATCACTTCACTAAATATAAACATGCATGCATAACATCTACTAGTTCAACTTACGTCCCTCTGAATAGGTTTTTATTAAATCGTGTCATGTTAACTAGCTGATCTTCGTAGGCATTTAGTATGAGTATTATTTTCACCGTAAATAGTAACAATGAGCGAAGCCCAACCCGGCTTCAGGTTGGCCTGTTTGGGAGCACTTCAGCTCCCAGTGTTAAGTATGTAAATAGACTAAAACAGACAGGTGGTCTTCCCCAACAGCTCTGCCCCCTTTACATGTGCTTCATGCATTTTTAACTTATTTACAGCAAGTCATTTTAATGCAGGTTTCTTTTTATACCAAACAGAAACAGGTTTTATGTTTTACATACTTTCTCTTATTGTACTGAAAAAGAACTAAACTGTAATATTAAAACCAAAGTACTGAACTGTGAGTTTGGCGTACAATTACACCTCTATAACTTATTTAATACCTTCACAGTGTTTGATTAAAGCCCTTTTTATGCTGTTTTTCTATGGAGCTAGATTTGTCTTTTTATTGAATGCAAGAAAACCAAGAATCTGAAAGGGAAAAAAGGTTCTTCATCTGGCTTCTCAGCAAGGCAGACACGTTTTTCTTCCCTCCCATCCCTGTGATCCTTTGCCCTGTCTTTGTATGTGTATTCTCTAGCAACAGCATCTCTTTGTACTTCTTTCTGATAAAATCATGTTGGATCTGGTCAGCTGGTCAAACAACGAAAATTACCAAAACACCCGGAGAGCGGCGAATGGGGACCCCGCATGTCCGAGGGAGACACCCGGCTGGGTACAGGTGGTATCTGTGGTCAACATGGAGAGCCTTTTGTCTTATGATGATATATCTTATCTGCTTATGACCACCAGCTTCCCACCGTTGTGAATTGAGTGGATTTGTGGTGAGTCCCAACTTGGAGCTGCTGTGGACAGACGCAGACAGCAGACACATGTAACTGTGCTGAACACTGAAATCCTGCTCTGAACGAACTAAACCGCAAGCTGGACTGGCTGGGGTTTTTTAACTTGTCCAGGGTGTAACAACAATGGAGAGGTGCTGGCTTGGATACTGGAAATTGACCATCGTTTGGTTGTTTTGGATTCTGAGAGATCAGCTAAAAGACAGAGTGGAAAACAACACTCTAAACCCAAACAGAATGCTATTATCTAATCTGGCTCCCTCTACGGCCTTGAAAATTCCCTGCTGGAAGGATTGTTTACAGACGCTCTGACCCGCCTCGTTCGTCCTAAATGTCTCCCCACTTCCGGACTCTCTCGGGTGGAACTGCGCTGTAGTTGGCTGCAACTGCTTGGGAGGTGGTCCCCCCCCTCCATCCGTTTTTAAATGTGTTGTCTTTCCGTCACTGTCTGATCATTGCTGTACTGCCTCCTCCACTGGGGCAGACCAGGGGTAGTAGGCTTTTTTTTTTCATCTCTTACAACATGTGTTGTGTTCTGTCCCCCACCTGCAAAGTCACACTGCGATTCGCTGGCTGCACCTCAGAATAGTCATTGACTTTATATGTCTATATGGCTACTGTGTGTTTGGTTTCGGCTGTACTGGAAACTTGAATTTCCCTCCGGGGATTAATTAAGTATCCAACTATTATTATTATTATTATTACTATTATTATTATTGTTATTATTATTATATATTTATAGTATTTCCACGCTGATAGCAAAATAATCATTTATGAGAAAAAAAGTTTTGAGATCAAATATTCTGTCACAAAATATATAAAAAGTATTTGACATTTTAAAATATGTATATTTCTTTAAAAAAGAATCTCAAAAACATTTTTTTTTTACTTTCAATTATTTATTTTCTTTGCTGTCAAAGTGATTTTTTTTCACTTTAAATACAATTTCTTCTCTCTCGAAACTTTTTTGCTCTTGCTCTCAAATCTCTCAAAGTTTTTGCTATTGTTTCAAGTTTTTTTGCTGTCGAAGTAAAAACTGTGCTGGGGCAGGTTCATGCTGCCTCTGGTCATTCTGAACCAGACTGACAGCTGGATGGAGATTATTTTTGCATGCAGGTTCTGCCTTCCTTTCATCAGGCTGTTAAAACAGTGTCGCTCAGCTTCAGACCCGCAGGTCTATGAATGTCTCTCTCACCACAAAACTGATGTAACACATAAATACCGATACCAGTAGTTTAGGACTCTTTGCAGGATCAAACAAAGCAGCAACTTAGGAACAGAGTGGCAGAGAGTCAGTCGGACTTCTACTCCTGGAATCTTTCTCCTCTCAGTGGCAGAGAAGTGAAAGACTCCTGCCGCTTCTGAATCAGAACCAATGGAGTAGCGGGAGGAGTCTTCCTATTGAAAATTTCACTTTGACAGCAGAGAAAATAAATAATTGAGAATAAAAAAAAAGTATTTTGAGATTATTTTTTTACAGAAATATATA
>JBAMHX010000010.1:26871044-26882556 GCA_037177515.1 Pseudomugil tenellus
ATATAAATATTTTTATATATTCTGTGACAGAACATTTTATCTCAAAACCTTACTATCAAATATATATTTTTCCTTTCAAAGATTTTTTTCCCTCTCAGGTTGTTTATTTTCTTGCATTCAATAAAAAGACAAATCTAGCTCCATATTTTTCTACTTAAAACAGACAAAAATCATTTAAATATGCAAAATTTAATTTCATTTTGAAAAAAAACTAAAAGAATGTGGAATATGGAGCTTTGGATGGAGCTCCTGGAAAAGAAAATCTTACTTGCAGCTCATAACTCTGGAGGAAAAAAAGGAGGTTGAAAGGGCTAGTGTAAATTAAAAGCTATTGCTGCTGTACAGCAGCAGAAAGGGGAGAAATGGCAATGCAATGAAGAGTAGAATATGCAAAATCAGACAAAGATGAAAGAAATAGAAATAAACACAAGAAAAAAATTGAAAGAAACAAGTGAAGGACAATTGCAGATGAAACTGCACCCTTTCCTTCATCTCCCCCTAACGTGCACAGAAAGGTTCTCAGTAACACTAAGTCCTTTCAGCCCAGTAGGGAAGCGGATAATTGGCCAATGGCAGCAGGGAGGTGAGGTATTTCAAGCTGCCTCTATTCCAAATCTGACACAGAGGCACAAGTCTATCAATTCCCAAAGCACTGAAAGGGAAGCCAGGTGGAGGAGAGGATCGGTAGCTGTCAAACACAGAGCAGAAAGGGATAAGTGCTGTGGATGAAGGGATGGAGATGGAGTGCAGCATGAAATGCTGAAGCGACCTGGGAATATGGAGCGAACTGAGAGACGGGGCGATAGCAAATGACATAGATTATTTTTGGAATGGGAACAAAAACAAAAAATGTATTATCACACTAAGGTGCAAAAACAACCAGTACCATACTAACACAAATATATAAAGCCAAAACGTTTTGCTTTCTCTTACAAATACCTCAATCATTCATGTTGTTTGTTGTTCCAACACATGAAATTCGGCCCAAAAACTATTGACTCAAGAGTTTTTTAAGCAACTGCGAGTCTAAAGGCAGTAGTGAAAGGAATTTATTTCAATATTCACACAGGCATGCCATGAGCTCTTTCTGAGCGTACCACATTTTATTACAGACCTGCAGTCAAGTACAGTCCCAGACCAATGTCCCGGACCACCAATGTCCCAGACCAATGTCCCGGACCAATGTCCCGGACCAATGTCCCAGACCACCAATGTCCCGGACCAATGTCCCAGACCAATGTCAAAAACCACCAATATCCCGGACCCATGTCCCGGACCAATGTGCCAGACTAATGTCCCGGACCAATGTCCCGGACCAATGTGCTAGACCAATGTCCCAGACCACCAATGTCCCAGACCACCAATGCCCCAGACCAATGTCCCGGACCACCAATGTCCCGGACCAATGTCCCAAACCACCAATGTCCTAGACCAATGTCCCGGACCAATGTCCCAGAACAATGTTCCAGACCACCAATGTCCTAGACCAATGTCCCGGACCACCAATGTCCCGGACTGATGTCCCAAACCACCAATGTCCTAGACCAATGTCCCGGACCAATGTCCCGGACCAATGTCCCGGACCAATGTCCCAGACCAATGTCACAAACCACCAATATCCCGGACCCATGTTCCGGACCAATGTGCCAGACCAATGTCCCGGACCAATGTGCTAGACCAATGTCCCAGACCACCAATGCCCCAGACCAATGTCCCGGACGAATGTCCCGGACCACCAATGTCCTAAACCAATGTCCCGGACCAATGACCCAAACCACCAATATCCCGGACCCATGTGCCGGACCAATGTGCCACACCAATGTCCTAGACCAATGTCCCAGACCAATGTCCCGGACCACCAATGTCCCAGACCAATGTCCCGGACCAATGTCCCAGACCACCAATGTCTCAGACCACCAATGTCTCAGACCACCAATGTCCCGGACCAATGTCCCAGACCAATGTGCCAGACCAATGTCCCGGACCAATGTGCTAGACCAATGTGCTAGACCAATGTCCCAGACCACCAATGTCCCAGACCACCAATGTCCCAGACCAATGTCCCGGACCACCAATGTCCCGGACCAATGTCCCAAACCACCAATGTCCTAGACCAATGTCCCAGACCAATGTCCCGGACCAATGTCCCAGACCAATGTCCCAGACCACCAATGTCCCAGACCAATGTCCCAGACCACCAATATCCCGGACCCATGTCCCAGACCAATGTGCCAGACCAATGTCCCGGACAAATGTCCCAGACCAATGTCACAAACCACCAATATCCCGGACCAATGTCCCAGACCAATGTCCCAGACCAATGTCCCAGACCACCAATATCCCGGACCCATGTCCCGGACCAATGTGCCAGACCAATGTCCCAGACCAATGTCCCGGACAAATGTCCCAGACCAATGTCACAAACCACCAATATCCCGGACCCATGTCCCGGACCAATGTGCCAGACCAATGTCCCGGACCAATGTCCCGGACCAATGTGCTAGACCAATGTCCCAGACCACCAATGTCCCAGATCACCAATGTCCCAGACCACCAATGCCCCAGACCAATGTCCCGGACGAATGTCCCGGACCACCAATGTCCCGGACCAATGTCCCAAACCACCAATGTCCTAGACCAATGTCCCGGACCAATGTCCCAGACCAATGTCCCGGACAAATGTCCCAGACAAATGTCCCAGACCAATGTCCCAGACCAATGTCCGAGACCAATGTCCGAGACCAATGTCCCGGACCAATGTCCCGGACCAATGTCTGACACATTAAATTTTCATGGCAGAGATTTATTCAGAGAAAAATAAAAATTTCTTTATGATAAATGTTTAAGTTTATGTGGGTTAATAATAAAAACTTGAAAAATTCTCATAAGCCATCATGTGTACATAAAATGACAGGAAATACATACATTATTAAACATTTCAGAATGTTTAATGAAACTAAGAGAAGATTCAAAGAGTCATTCGCTGTCTCGACTAACAGGGCGTCTTGTGGTTTTCTGTGTAATAAAAGCTTGAAAACAGCTCGCACTCACTGTGAAGATAGCCCCGACAACGTACCGGGTCATATCCGCCATCCCAGAACTCAATATTCTGTGGGTGCTGAAAGATGAAGCAAACTGCTCCAACATGCTGGCAGTATCAGGCTCTCTGCTGTGAGGCCAGAGGATGAAACCAGTTGTTATATGAGCAGCTACCGATATTCATGTCCAGTGGGTTCATTTGTCCCTTGGATGTAGTACTCAGGTTCACTTGGAAGTCAATGGACTTTTAATGTTTACAAAGAAACCTTCGAGTTGTTGCCAAAAGGGATTGTAAAGCTCAAGAGCCAAATCGTACAATTAGAGATGTGTGATATCACTTATAATGGCAGCACGACTGCTATAACAGTTTTCATCCATCTGCATGAAAAAAATCCTTGACGGATGTTTTATATTTACCCGTATTCACTCAATACAGATGATTGAGTTTTAACATCTGCGCTTTTTATTTGTCGTCATCTCATTGCATGCCTGCCTCCTGCTAACACACAATTATATGATAAGAGTAATTTCTGTTGAAACAAACACAACCGCTTGTGTTGTGTTTATAAGACATGTTAAACATCATACTAAGTCTTAGTAGGTTTAATGTATAATAGTGACAAAGAACTGAACAGTCACAATTATATTAATTATGTAAATGTTTAATGTAAAAAGATTAAAATCTTTTGCTATAATTTCTTTTTTTACCACTAGCAGTTTGTGAGGTAACCAATCCAATAAGGATGTCCTCTGTCTGTCTTGATGAGGTTTTTAAATGCATTTTTTCTCTATGATCATCCTCACAAACTAGAAATTGAGGCTAGGGGTCATAAAACAGCTGTAATAGTGGGTTTCCCATCAAGTAGGCTTATCCATCCCGAGCTCCTTCAATTTCTTTGATAAGACACTGAACTTCATGTTACCTACAACATCGATGTGCAACTGCAAAACGTGCAACATAAGGAGGGTCTGTGTGAATGAGAAACAGATTATAAAGATTCTAACATAACTGAAAAGTACTATAAAAAAGTACCATAGAATGCAAAAACACAGTGTATCACAACAAAGTAAATTTATTTTAAAAATTTACCTAATCAAATGGCTGGCTAAATTGAACCATTTAAAAATCCACCTGAGAAAAACTGAAGAGGAAAGTTTAAAAAAACAACACAAAACATATTTTAGCATTTATTACAATATAATAGGTCAAAATGATGGTTGTAGTCTAAACTTCTGCTTCATGGTATCTATTAGGGGTCAGGAGACAAGTACCACATTGAGTAAGAAAGTTTTGAGCGAAGTTTCGATCATAAAATGATACAAAATGTCTTAAACTATATGCATCAAGTCCTTCCAGATGTATTTTCATCTGTGAGTAGAACCAATGGATTCAGACTCAGGTACAGTGATGGCTGCATTACAGGTAAAATACAGGTTGATACTGCAGTTTTAAAGCTCGGAAGGTTTCACTTCACACAGACGTTTGTCTATTCAGACACTGGAAATGGAAACAAATATGGCAACTGTCATCTATCAACACAAGTTTTTCTGTTACGGGCTGTTTTTTGTTACGCACTGCACCTTTAGGGAGAACTCTCCTGTTTGATCAGCACTCTGCCGACATCTTACTAAGACGGATTATAGTAGGGAAGTAGATCATCAGTTTGATCACAGTATTCTATTGATCTAATGGATGATGAGTTGATGACTCAATATCTCAAATTCACGTATGATCTGATTTCAATTAGACTCAGGAACCCACGAACCATGTAACACAGTCATCATTCACTTCACAATCACAAAAAGCATCTAGAATATCATTTTATTATGTTCCTATTTGATTAATCAATTAAAAAAAAAAAATCGGTTCATATAACAAAAAGGGAGTGGTAATAAACCAAATAAAAGGGCATTTGATAAATGGTTATTGTATTGATTTTTGAAGTTTAGATTGATGCCGCTCATTGGCCATATGATCAATATATTGATGCAGATTGATGTATTGTTGCACTGTTAGTGTAGAGACATGACTTTCTCGTATGCGTTCTTATACAGTTTACAGTATTATATAAGGTAGTTTGTCAGAGTCAATAAGGTTATTTTCAGATCAGTTTAGTGTTGTTTGGCGTGCCTGTGTTGCTGGCTATTGACATACATACTCCAACATATTTCTGGTTCCACATTCATTTAGCAGAAACTCTTAACCCGTGAAGAACACAAAGGAGGCAATGTGTTCTTCATCTGGCTCATCTTGCAATATGCTAGAAACACCACTAGCAAGGTAAGGATGGAAGAATGATTACCTGACTTCCTGAGCTGTTGCACGAACCTCATGTTGATATTTTCCTGCTGCAGTACAGTAAAAATGATGATCTATGTGCAGTTTAGAGTGCATGATCTAGTCCCTGAAACTTGCCTTTACCTTCCACTTAAAAACATCTCCAGCAGAGTAATGAGATCGTGAACTGCTTTCTAACGCATTAAACAAAGTGGGGGAGCTCATCATAGATGCTTTTAAATCAGGCCCCCTCGGAGATTTTACAGCTCGCATCTTTCTGATGGTCATTTGGTGCCTCACTAAAGCACAATTTTCTTTTCTTGGCTTTGGAGCTTTTTACAGAGAGAAGCGATGAACACAAGCGGTGTGAAGATGATGAAGCCTGTAGGGATGAAGCTGCAGTCTGTGTGGAATGGTAAATAGACTCCAAGTCAACCTGTGGTTTCTGAAAGAGCTCAGTAAAGATCGAGTAAATTACTCATAACTTTGGAAACAGAAAATGAATTTAAAAAAAGACATCTGAGAGGTTCATCAGTCTGAAAGTGAGTTGGCATTAAAAGGGCCATACTGGTAAAAATAAATCATCGGAGGAAACGAGATAACACAAAGACGCAGTAATGAAATGGTGGAATTTAGAGGAGAAACGGAGCAGAAGAGAATCGTAGTTTAATCTAGCTTATCTTGTTTTCATGATTGTTTCATTAAAAAAATAAATAAACTAATTAAAAAATAAATCAATTAAATGCAGAAAGGCACTGTGCAGTGAGGTAATAACAACAGGAGTCAGAAAACTAATAACTTCCAGGGGAGTATTCATTCAAATGTAATTATAGACTCGAGAGCAGCATTGTGTTGCAGGAGATGATCTAATCATGTCGGCTCTATCAAATAACCAAACTTTGGTAACAGACTTCATTAAAACTGATATAAAAATCTATTCTGAGCCAGGAGAGCACAAAGCTGCTTCAGGAGTGCAAACATCTTCAGAGTTAACCTTAATAATAGAAACTATGAAAGTGCTACATTATCCATTCACTGTGATCTACATGTTGAAACTGAGAATAATCGTTTCTGCTTCATATCAACATGCACAACAATACAATGAACTCAGAGGAAGACATGTTCTGTACCAGTTAAACTACTGATTTCCACCAGCAGCCCGTGGTGAGTAGATGTTCACACTCACTAAAATAAAAACATAAAAGCACCTAAAACTCTGTGCACTGGATTTATTCTGCTAGTAGAGCCAGACACGTATGGAGTTGGATCTGTCCCTTTATTCAATGCAACTCATGTACCACGTAAATACCGACACAGTACTTTAGGCTACTCTTTGCAGATTCGATCACAGCGGCAACTTCGCAGTAGTTTACCTCCTTTAGAGGAAGTAAACTACTGTATCGGTTTTAAAGTTATGTATTGGTCTTTACGTTGTACATTTGTTTAGTTGCGAGAGGGTCATCAAGCAGTGCCAGAAAAGGTCAAAGTTTCCATTCTGACAGCAAAGAAAAAGAATTTTTTTTTTTTTTTTTTTTTTTAAGATTTTTTGTCTCCATAAGAGAATAAAACCATATGATGCTTTTTTTTTTGCACCCGGATGAAAATCCTGCCATCATTACCTTCTCTCCCAGGGCCCTGAGGCTGTCCAGGAAGCGGGGCCAGAAGTCCTTGAAAAGGGGTCTGTCTATCTTTTTCAGTCCATCTTTGGTGCTGGCATCCACACTGACATACAACTGAGTAACTGGCACCAGATCTCTGGAAAGGAGAAAAGAAAGGAGAAGTTTATTCTGAGGAGAAAAGTACAAAAAAAGAAGCAAAACAAGCAGATTTCCTGAAGCCCTGAAGAGTCTGCAGCTCTTTTCAGACACAAAATATAAACATTAGAACATTTACAGTTCAGACAGCAGTCAGTCTTTGGGTTTCATTTATAGAAACATATGAAGGTTTTCATCTGAGAATACTATCAATACTTTCATCAATATTAAGGGAAGTGGAGCTGTACTGGTAATATAAGTAAAGAGCAAAAGGATCCAAAATAAAGAGAGCAAAAAATACAAGTTATATGGCTGAAAGCACCTTGTTTTGCATTTTTAAAATAGGAAACACCAAATTACACAACCATGTAAAACAAATTAATGCAAAATATTTAGCTTCTTTTTAATATGCCATTCACCAAAAGCACAACTTACATGTTTGGACAGATGTCTTTACACAAAAGTAAACATTTTATCTGTACTCATGCAGCTGCAGAAGATAGAAAATGCCTGCCTGGTCTCTCCTTACCTTCACCTTACTGGATGTGCAGGTGATAAGTAAGCTGAGACAGCCCACTTAGCTGATATGTGTGTGTATGCGTCAGGGTGTGATATCTCTAGACAACTGAGATCCAGTTCAGGATTAAGATGACACAGGACCCAAAGTACTGCAAAAACAATCTAACATTAGTCAGAAGGACCTGTGTGCAACCTGAACTGATTATTTATGCTGTTAGCACAATAGTCCTGCAAAGTAATTTATTTCAATCATTAAGTTGTGGGATCAAGCAGCTGTACAATACATTTTCACAATATATATGTGTGTGTGTGTGATTATAAGCAACAAACATCTAAATAACATAATACACTCTTGCTAGATGTTAACAACTAATATGATACATATACACAACATATTTCTGAAATGTTTTGCAGCTAAGAAGTCAACAAGTAAACAAAACTGCTGGATCTCAAAGGAAATTAATCCTTTTACATCAGTGTTTGCAAGAATAATTTTTGTTTGTTAACATTATTAGTAATGCACAGTTGTCACATCAGCCTGCACACATTATGGTCCTAAGAAGAGTATACAATCACTCTGGTGTGTTTTCTGCTCAGAAACAACCAGCATCCCGTCTTTGAGATGCAGTGCGAGTGTTATATTGCATCTTGTATGAGCCTCATTCCTCTCAATAATCTTCCCAGTGCTATAAAAATTGTAAACCCCTCCAACTGAAAACCTGATGGTTTCTGGCACTCTGGACAGATAAAGTGACTGAAGCTGCTCAACATGTAGCGAGGCTGAAGCTCCTCATCGTAGCGTACTGGGGTTTGAGCCCCAACTGCAATGCTGCTTTTTATTTCAGCACGTCATATCAAAATAGCCATTCAAATTTGTCTAACACGTAGCTTGAAGCTATTCTAACTATACCTGCAGTGCATGCTAGCTATATACTGGATGTTTAGTTAAGTTTACCTATGAGCTTAGACGTTACTATGACTTATTGCACTTAGGGACATAATTGTTTAAGTAAACTTTTATCTTCCACTTCACATTGGTGAAAAAATACAATCACCTTAAACTGATGGTAAGAGTGCATCAGAGAATAAAACAACCCTGGACGTACAATTCTTTGCTTATTTGGCTCAGTTGATCTCATTAGCTTTGCTGGCAGTATATTAACCGGTGCAGAGCAGCAATGGTGCTGTTGGATTCCTCGTGATTTGCTCTACAGGTGACTGCATGCAACTTAAACAGGTCACATAAAGCTTAGTCTACATATGCAGCAATTTCCAATTAATGCAGATCTTACAGGAAAACCTTCACAAGACATCTATTACTTATGTAAACAGTCTCCAAAAAGGATGTTCAAACTGGTGCAGCTTGTAACACTGACAGGATTCTGAAAATGAAGCTGTAGGCAGGACGGTTTTGGCATCATTAGGATATTTCTCGTTTTTATGCAGGATAACAGCTGCAGTGTATATTAATCTGTCTTTTCTTTCCTCTTCACCTCCAACCTGTCGAAGCAGATAGCTTCCCTCCTTAAGCTGGGTTCTTCCAGAAGTTTTGCCTTCCTGTTAAACTGGAGTTTTCCATCCCACTCGCCTCATGCAGCTCAGGATTGATCCAAGTCGAGATTAAACGCTGTCTTTTGGTTTCCCTTCGTGATGCTATTTATTATGAATCGGCTCAAACTGATGTCTACGAAGCGCCCTGAGATGACATTGTCATGAAGTGGCGCTACACAAATAAAGCTGAATTGAATTGATACTGGTTATTACATTCACATTTTGAGCTAAACTTATTAGACTGCAACCTGATCAAGCTCAGATTTGTCTTCTACGTATTTGCTGTGCAGATATACCAGGTGGACACTGTAGTTAAGAAGAACAGTATTTTAGATCAGCTTTCATTATTTTACTGGTAAGCAATGTGTCATCTCCATAAAGGAGCTAGTAGGAGATGCATGCTGACTTCAAAATATACAATGTCACTAAAGTTTGCACATCAACAGTGTCTAAAATTCAGTTCAAACATGCTGAAGGGATTCTCAGTCACTAACCAGCCTGTTACAAGTTTCGTGAATATTTTCTAAAACTAAGCTGAAAATGGTTTATTTCTATATTTCCATTCCTAACAAGCCATTTTCTTTTCTGTCATCCATTCTGATCTAAACTGCTTTGTTTTATTTTAAACTTGTCGGCAAGTTTGATCACGTTTAATCATTTATTTTCCTCTGATTTGCATTTTAGTGCTGCTTTGAGAAGCATCATCTAAATGTATTCCACCAGACTTTTACTGCTATTTTATGTTTTTTATGCTGTTCCTCTCTTTTAAATTGCTTTGGTGTATGAAATGTGTAACACAAGGAAACTTGCCTCCTCTCTTGATGTTCACGGCTTTACTGGATATAAAGGACAAATCAAAATGAGTTATGTATGCTTCAGAATTATGTGTGTTGCACATGGGAGTGTTTTTGATGGAATTATATGAAACCACTCTAAGTTCATGGTGGCTCAGACCACATGATGAGAGGGTTGGGTGCAAAACCAAAATGCATTTGTTATGCCGTTTCAGAGGTGTTTGTGTACAAATATATTTAGAATAAGCCTCCTTACACCCAAGCAATCAAGGTTGAGAGGGGTTACCTCTCCTCTGTTTTTAGAAAAAACATGCCACTTTTTGAAAACTGGGAATTTTCTGTACTTTACAATTTAGGATCACAACAATATATTCATTGCTTTCTGCAGCACATTCACCCATGTTTCCCTCTGTAAAAAATAAACTTGATGATTATGTTGTTGAAAAATCAGAACAAAACGTTTGTGCAGATTTCGTCGATACCTGATTTCTTCTGGAAATTGTGCATTGGTGACCAAGAAACTGGAGATGCGATGGTGGTGGAGGAGGCGAATGTAGGTGTTGATTTCAGGATACATGATTGGCTCCCCCACCAAAGAGAGCGCGCAGTGTTTGACTGCCAAGCCTTCCTCATACCGCTCTGGCTTCACTCCAGGGACACCTGGAGAGAGTGGGAAGTCAGCGGCTGACAGTTCCTGGTCAAATCAAGTTTTAATATCTCCCAAAAACATAAAAGGGTGGGTGGGGGGGGGTTGTCTTTATAAGTGGAGAGATGAATCAGAGCACCACTGACTCTCGGGTATAAATCTGCTTGAAGGACTGAAAGAAACATCAGATATGTGATTACATGAAATAAGAAGAAACACAATAAGAAGATGAGATTAAAGAAAGAGGACAAGTGAGACACTACGCTGGAGTCCCGTCAATGTATAATACTTAACTGGCCAAACTATTCAGCTCTACCAGCTGTGATAGATTTTACCGTAACTTCTGGGCTTTACACATCTAATTTTTCCACACAATTTAAATCCTGCAGCTTAAACAATGATGCATGATGATGATGGATCTTTTCTGGCTAATGTCAGGTGCGGAAATTAGGGTAAAAAATTACATAAAAAATGACAAAACATTAAGCTGTAGTAGTACTCAAAATATTTCCCTTATAAAAACACACAGAAAAATGTAGTGAATTTGATTTGCTGACTGAGTCCAATCTTGTAAGTTGTCAGATTTAAATCTTTAATAACGCTTCTTATTTTCTAATCTTTTAATTTTTCTGTAAAGCACTTTGAATTGTCTTCCCTAACAGCTGCATGACTCTATAATGAGGAGAATAAACTAAATGTTTGATTGAAGGTTTTACAGATTTAAGGGATTTATTAGTGCAATACCCCTGTAACAGGTATATTTTCATTTACTATAATGCAACTTTGCATAATTTTCTTTGTCTTTTAAAACAAAACTGTCATTTTCATCCCACAAAATCACATGAAGACTCAACTGTCTGGAGAAATCTTAAACAAAAGGCAGCTGAACAGAGGACAACACTGAGGACAAGTTAAAAAACACTGAAAATAT
>JBAMHX010000010.1:26904018-26914078 GCA_037177515.1 Pseudomugil tenellus
ATCTTATATATGAAATACGCCATGGGTTAATTTTTTTTAGCAGCTTTAAATTATCAAAGTTGATATGAAGAGAGTTGATATGGGTTCTAAATATAAACATTGACCAGCGGCCCAAGAGCAAGTGCTGGCGGGCCAATTTTAGTCACTTTGGGCACCCCTGCAATAAATGATAAAATACATAAAGCTTGTAAAACAGTAAATATAAAATGTAAGCAGTAATATTAATGATAAAATATAACTCATATTAAAATAAAATACCCCTGACTGTAACCAGGTTAAAATAAATAAATGACATATTCCCACTTTAAGTAAAAACAAAATTAAAAAGGTGAGTTTTGAGCTGCTTTTAAAAAGTTCTCTGCAACTCTGAAATCTTCCAGTAAGGTGTCCCAGAGACGGGGTGGGACTCCCCATAGGTACCTGTCCTGACTTTAGGAGGGATTAGAAGACTGGCAGCGGAGGATCTCAGGGACTGCAAGGGTTTGTAAAGTAAAAGCATGTCCGAATGATAAGAAGGTCCAAAACCATTGACACATTTATAAACTCGTAAAAAAAAACCTTAAACACATGGAGGCAGTGACCTTAAAACAGATATTATGTGGGTCCACCTTCTGGTCTTCGTCAGGACATACGATACATGGTATATACTACTGCATAAAACAGCAAATAAATAATTACCACAATAAAACACATCAAAGGTATTTACATACTGTAAAATGTTCTCTTAAAATGCTGTTTTATTCTATTACCTGATCTGCTCCCAAACTAATCTAAATGTTCCATCATCAGTGACTCAGTTTGGTTACAAGCAGGCTTTGAAAAGTCAAAAGCTTCTAAAGTCAAATGATGGAGGGATATTAAATGTCAGATGTTACCAGCAGGTTACTGAGATGTCAGCCAATGAGAGTCTCTGCCATCACCTAGTGGACAAAACCAGCCAAGGTGACAACAATTTATCTCCACCTCGATTTAAAAGCTATATCAGATTATTATTTAGCTTTTGTAATGTTATATACACGTTTAAAAAAAGCAAAAGAAATCATTTTTATAATTCTTCCATCATATTTGGAATATTAATGAGGATTTTTAGTCATTTCTGCACATCAGCTAAGCCTGCAAAGGAAACGATCAATAATTCAGTCTCCGATATGACATATGATGATACAAACTATAGCAAGCAGCATTAATAACGGAAAACAGATTATGTATTAAAAAACTCTTATTTTATCTTATGAATGAACACATCTTCTTAGGCTCCTAAAATCACCAAGGTTGTCCATTAAAGCTGAAATGTAATAAGCACTGTTGGCATAAGCTGAAACCCGTCCCAGGTCATACCCAGCAACACCTCTACACATGCATGGCTACACACATTTCCAAGATGGATCTTGTATTATTAATATTATCAATATAAAATCGCACTTGTCCTGAGTGTCATTACAGAAACACCCACTCAACCATTTTAAAAATACTCCTTTGAATATTTAAAGCACCAACAGATTAACAGCTGGAGGCATTCGTTTTCCACTCGTCATTACACGATGAAACAAATGAGGAGATGACTGTACTAAAAAAAAAAAAAAAAAAAAGAGTCAAATCTCAAAAGGTGGGACAAAAAGAGGAAATGCTCATTTAATACAGGCCATTTTATTTACTGCTGATTGGAAGCAATGATGGAGATTCTGTAATCAGTGTTACTATGTATAGAGTGTGATAAGCCTCATCACGGGATGGTTCTCTTAGCAGATGGATGTGGATCTAGAACTCGTGCATTCGAACGTCATTGCAAACTGAAGCAACGGAGGCTACGTGTTTTTTAGCTTAGAAAGAGAAGAAGTTTAATTATGTATGGTCATGTGATGTGAACAGAGCTTTTTTTGCAGTGTACCACTTTATGGAGGCTGCTCAGAGTGACTTGGTAGATAAATTAATACATTTTTTAGCACCTGTCACAACGTTTTATTGAAAATATTCTGTAATAATGTCTGTGCCGATTCATGTTCATGTTTTTCTGCTATTTGTTGTCATTCTGACTTTAGTAAACCATCTGCAAGGCCAGGGTCCTTCTATCAGGGAAATGCGTTCTCATTTACACTGATAGCTGGTTTCACTGTTATTCAGATACTTCCACAGTAACTTCATCTGGACGCCTGTGCATGGATTAACAAACACTTGCAGCTCCCTGCAGCAGTCGCGCTGCAGCTTCTTTACGTGGACGAGGGAGGAATGTTCCCGGTGTCCTGGTATCCCTCTGCAAAAGCTCTGTTCATTGTGTTTCTATATTTAACACTTGTTGCTTTTTAAAACTTAAGAGGGCAAAGTTGCAAAGTTTAGGTTGTAAACATGGAGGAGAAATTGTAAGCAGATCTGCAACTCATCATGTTGTTCTGAAAGAAAGGAGGAAGAGGGGGGATGGCTGCTGCCAGTGAGGGGAAATATTCCTGCTGGCTCTGCTTGTCTAACACAGAACCAAACCCTTAATAGCAATGATTCTGTTAGACTTCATCTGAAAAACTATAAATACATGAATAACAATATTATAAATTCAATATTCCATCAAGTCATAGTAACAGCATCTTAAATGCAACTCTGGAAAAACATAAATGTAATGACTTCATTAGCATACGCTCACATGCAGCCTGCAACAGGAGACTGCTGATGGCGCTTCTCTCATTTTTCAGCTTTTCCTGACTCACCCATTCCTCACAAATCTGGGAAGTGGGCGTCCTCAAGATTACGCAAGCCTCCACTTCTCATCTGCTGGGGTCTGGTGTCTATCAAACCATCTGCCATTTTCCTTCAAAGACGACATCTTTTCTCTTTACTAACAAATCTTAGAATGAACCAAGCCGACAGGAACCGAATGCCTCAGAGTTTTTGAAATTGTGGCCATAATGTATAACGTGACTGAACGGCTAACTGTCCGGAAAATAAATATCTGTTTATCTGCACGAGCTTTACTTCCAGGACAAAATGAAGCACATGCACAACAAGCACGTCAGCAGAGTCTGACCTTGGCTTTCTTAGCGTTGTTCATGATGTTGCCCAGATCCTCCATGTCCACCACAGAGCCAGATTTCTTCTCAGCAGGTAGTTCAGACTCATCTTCATCACTGCTGGACTCCATCAGATCCACCTGAAACAGCAGAGAGTAAAAACTATTTCATTCATTATTGGTGAAATAAATAAATAATTTAATTGAACCGTAAATAATAATAATACAAAGAAAAAGAATATAAATAAAATGTACAAAACAAAATAAATATATTAAAGCAAATAAATAAATACATTTTAAAAATAAATAAATAATATAAAGCATGTTCATGTTTTAATCGAGAGCAGGAGTAAAGGAATCGGTGAAACAGATGCATGAAACAATATGGCCCCTCTGTAACCGTTTGAGCCCCTCTGGGTGAACATCCGGCTGAATGTCACCTCTTCAAAGTGTTGCCCACAGAGGGCAGGAAGTCTCAGCTAAAGCTCCATCAGAGATGTCCGCTGCCATGACAACTCATCTGTCTGTGCTGACATTTATTTGGAAACTGTGTGCGAATGTATTCGATGGAAAACTGATATATGTCATTCCAACAAACTAAGAACAAAAATGATGATTTTCATATTTTGTCATGATGGTCATCAGCGTGCAAGTTATTCTTACAATTTAACGAAATATCATAAAACTAAGACTCTCGTGATAAGACTGGATATCTGAGGAGCCTGTTTCACTCATTCTGCAGGTCAGTCACACATGAATATTCCTCGATGCTAAATTTAATTTTCTACTGTGTTTAATCATTAAAAGAGAATCTTGGGAATCTATAGAGCAGGGACAAGGCTGAAAATTCCTTTTCAGTAGCCTTGAACGTCAGGGCCATAGGCAGCACCGCAGGAGAGGCAGACAGGGTGGAAATCCCAGTGTGAGCTCATTTAAAGTGGGAAGTGAAGTGGGAGAAGTGGAAAGCTGCTCTATGGTGTAACCAAGAAAAACCTGAGGGATCATCCAGCTTGCTATCAGTTAAATGCAGCATCCATGATGGCGGCAGCAGAAGCTGCACAGCTTTAAATGACCATGAACAATGACAAAGATACACACAGGTGCAGCCACTGATACAGACTTTCACACACTTTTCACCTACACATAAACTTCATTAATCAGCCACAGTGGGACGACTGACAAAGGAAAACACCCAGGTGCTGATCGAACCTTCACTTCAGACCTCACACCTTTCTTTTATTTAAATCCAGCAGTTTTCATCTTTTAGTAGTTTTCATTTTATATTATTTTAAAGTTTTATGTTTCTTTAATCTGGAATTGATCATTATGTTTATCATTTTTAATCACTTTGTTTTCATTTATTTCTTGTTTTACTTATAAAATCATGCTTGTTTTTTTAATGATTTTGTTAAATTGTGCTATACACATAAATTTGGGTTGCCTGCTGGTGCATCATGACAAGAAAATATCCATAAAACTGCTGAGAAACTTCTAGAACTCCTATAAACCCAATTGTGACATTAAGTATGTTGCTTCTTTATCAATAGAAATTTTAAAAAATCTCCTTTAAATGCACATTTTACACAATCTACAAACTTTCTGAGACTCTTAAGTTGGTATTCAGCCTCAGCTGGACAAACCTGTAAGCGTACTGGTCCAAACCGAACACAACACTATGAAACAACATATCAGGACAAGGTTGTCGACTGACCTGATGTCTATTTCAGCCACTGGGTTTGTTTAGGCTTTTACTGAGCAGTGACTGAGACGTAAAAATATTAAATCACAACCTGGAAATCTTGATAAGAAAGTCGATTTGGATTGAAAATAGAAAATAACAAAAACACCTAATTGGAAAGCTGCTAATACCTCAGAGCCGTCATCACGTGAGGCGATCTCCTCTTTCTTCTTGTTCTTACAGGAACCTCCCTTCTTACAGTTCCCGCTGCAGGTCTTCTTCCTCCCCTTTGCCAGAGCCTGGATGCGACTCAGGAATTTGGCTTTCCACGCCTGGAAGTCCGCTTGGATGCTACCATTGCGACTCTTCACCACGTTGCAGTCTCCCTGTCCCCTGGTCATGATTCGCTCTGCGCTCAGCATCCACAGCCATTTGTCCACGTTTGTACCCACCTGAAGGGAAACAGGTGAGATAACGCTCAACTAAGCAGAGTGTGGCTCCACCCGCACAACACAGGAACCACTTCTTACCGTGTTATAATGACCAATGTAGACAGAGTTGCCGAGACCAAACACTGCGTATCTGAGGCCTTTCAGGTAGGATTTCCCGTATCGGAAATCGGTGGACGCCTCTTCCAGCCACTTGCAGAACCACTCGGCGCTTTCTGTGGGCTGTCCATCGGTGTAGGTGGCGACCAGAAACACGCAGACTGACTTACTGAAACACTGAATGGAAACACAAGCTGGTGAGACAACGGAATAAGAAAAATGGGACGGTGGTGTAATTGTTTGGGAGATTAATAAAAAAGAAGAAAAAAAAGAAGAAACATACATGAAAACATACTCTGAAACCACAAACGTCCTGCAACTGCAGCATGCAGATTAAATGCCAGACAGACAGTGTCTTGTTTTCCATGTGACAAACAGAGTTTCTTCTGTAATGGTGGAGCATGAGTCAGCAAGCTGAGGCACAGCACGTGCACGAGCCTCCGGTGTCGGCAGTTTTCTAACACTATCCTGTAGCTTAAATATATATTAGTCTGTCTGCTGCATACCAGCCAGCCACGTTCTTATTCAGCTCAGTGCAGCACACCGAGGGCCCTTTGCCCCTGAAATAAAAGAAGGAACAATGATGGAAATAATCCATCTCTCTTTAGCCGAGCAGGAGGAGAAAAATCAGGCCCGTGCACAAAGACGAGAAAAGGCTGACTTGCAGGATAACTGTGTTATTTGCTGCCATGACAGCAACATAAACCAGATGTGATTTATTTCGTTTTAACGACTTCTGTTCCCGTTATGTCGGCGTGCTCACACTGCCCACTCGCCCTGTCTTGCAGACATATTTGAAAGCACAAACACCTTTCAGTAATTTGTTATTACAGAGTAAACATACTGCAGTTAACAGACAGACTAACTAGTCATTTAGTTCCTACAATGTCTAAATTCAGAGTTCCAGCGGTGAAGAACGGCTCTGGAGTTGCTTCTCTGTTTATATCATCGCCAAACAGAACACTTCCGTTTTTTTCCTCGCGCTGAATGAAAACAAAGCACTTCTCTTTGAACTCTGTTACCTCTTCCGCAAGTCGATCATCTGGATCGTAGTCTTTCATGTCGATCACCTCAGCTGGAATTTGCAAACTCTTCACCTCCTCTGATAGTTGCTGTGCAAACCCCTGGACAAAGAATTTCAGTCATTAGTAATCAGACATCTCAGAGTCACAAACCTACTTCTGAGTGGCTTTCACTGGAAGGGGTCAGATTTTAGAGGCACATTCTGCACAGAATTTGTTTTATTGGAGTTATTATAAATGGTCTTTGCTGCCCTCTTTGTGTTTGGTTTTCAGTCTACAATGTAGTCCTCTGCCAGTGTTGATCCAACCTTTATATTTGATTTCTAAGCAGAAAAACTGTAATTCCTCAGCTTTTCTGAAGGTTTTCCCTGTTTTTATTTCAGTATTTTGTGATTTTTCACTCATTTTCAGATAAATGTGTTGTTTTGTTTGTTAAAGAAACACTTGATAACATGTTCCTCTTATACCCCAAACTGATGACACTTTGGAAAAAATAACATTTAAATAGCATCTTTAAGCTCTCTGTTACCAGCAGTGTGTTGTTACAAAGATCTTTTATCTGTTACAAAGATGCAGCATTTGTCAGATTGTCTTTAGTAGCATCAACCAAAACGCTGCTAAAGATAAGGCAACAAGGTGATTCAAAAAGATTTGGCAAATCTCAGCATGGCATGCACTTGTCTTTGACATTTTGGCTAAATCTGATGGAAGAGAAACAGAGTGAAGAGTTGAGGTAGACTGAAAATTAGTGGCAACAGGTCTGAATATTGCAGCAGTGTCAGATCATCTGGACAGAGAATGTAACAAAACAAGCAAAGAAACGCTTTGGTAAGTCCTTTTAAAAAGTGTGGAGGACTATTCCTGAAAATGACTTAAAATAACAGCAGAAAATTTATAAACCTACATAAAACTTTATGTTAAAAATCATAAAAAACTCCCCACTGTCATGGTGCCTGTTTTTTTCTGTGTTCCTGATAATATATCACAAGCTAAAGGATTTCTTAACATGTTTGCACAGTTCTGCAACTGATGTCCAGTTTATTTGGTTGTAATAATATAGCGTAATACTGAATCCTCACATATCACTTTCATGGTTATGCTTAAATTACCAGCACATATTTGTACCTTTGCTGTTCCAGTTTGAGAGCCGTAGAAGATTTTAACTTTTGACAGATGAACTTCAGTCTCTTTATCAGAGCTGTCCTTGATCTTTTCAGCTTTGTGGACCCACAGGTCTGCACTCTCTGCAAAGCTTTTCTGTAAACGAAACAAGACAGTCAATGTAAACGCACAAAGCATGGGGAAGTAGGAAGCACATCCTTTAAATGTAAGACCACTAAAAGTCAACATGGTGACGCATGAATACCAAAGTCTAGTTCCCAGTCTGGATAGAGTTTCTAAAAATCAGAAATAAAGTCAACAAATACAGAGTTCAAAGAAGGAGCATCTAAACTCACCCTTTTCAATCCCACTTTAAGTGAAAACCAGATCCCAAACACAAGTGCAGCAGCTGAATAAAAGTACACCCTGTTGTGCCACATCAACAGGAGGTAGTTCTCAATGGGATGGTGGGCATCTTTTGAGACTGAGAAAAAAACACATCGAACTAAGTCTTCCACTTCAGGCCAGCAAAGTTTAAAAGAATAAAATACTTCTGGTCGGAGAAGAGCACAAACCAGGACAATGGAGAAAATCAACAGGGATTAAACCAATTATATACAGTTTATGGTTAAAACGTACGCTTTAATAACCTGCAGCAACTCAAAGATGTTGAGAGTGATTAGCAACACATGCTAGCTAATAGCCATATTGAAAAGAACGTCGTTAGTTTCGAGTTTATCCCCAAAAGTTGAAAAAACTCACCTTTTTTGTCCAATGTAGATACACAACCAGTGAAAAGAAAAATGATTACAAAGAGATTTGACATTTCGACAAATGGTAGAAACAACATTGACATAAGAACACATCAACAGCTAATATCATAGTATGCGTCCATATTGAATGACCGATGTGCATGCTGGGAAATGTAGTGCTGTTAGGTTAAGAGACAGCAGAATTGCTGCGAACTAATGTTTACACACCCATCGCGTGGAGAGACTGTGCTACTACACCTTTGTTCTGGGGTCAGATTATTGACATTTTTGGCCAAATTAAGTTGGTTTGTTATTGTAGTATCGAGTGTGGATCCAGATGGAGGATTTTTTATTTTTATATTCTTTTATAATCAATAACTGAAGAGCCCGACTTCTCATTGATTTCATGACAAGAGGGTCTTATAACTGACTGATTCATTATATTAAGACACAAAGTTAATGTGTATGAATATACACCTTACAGCCACTTTAGAACCTTATTTTACACTTTTAGTCAGTGTGTCTGTGTATGTAGCACCTTTGCTTTTGTGAATATTGTAACTTAGAGAAAACATCTCTTATTTGAGACATGATGAAAGCAGCTGTGTTTTAAGACAAGATCTTACATCTCAAGAGGTTTTCTATAAGTAACTTAAACTTTAACTGAATACTATTGGAAGTCAGGATGGACCAGCATGTAGGAAACCAGTTTTATCCAGTGCAAATGATGACTGGCTGTATTTATTTGATGAATACAACGAATAAAGAGAGTAAATACAAATAAAGACATTTTTAATTAATAGTTATTGATGTTAAAGTACAGCAGTGGGAGTATCACCTGCCTACATGCACATGTTATTAATTGTGAGTATGATGTGATGAAGAAAAGATGCTGTCAAATCAGATCAATAATTCCTAATATGACCTGATGGGTTTTTCTTTTTACCCATTAAGGTAGATATCAGCTTATTTTCACCCCAGACAGTTGTGTGCACCATGTCTACTCTAAATAATCTCCTGCAGAAGGGTTGAGAGGGACGGACAGAAAAAGTTTAATCCAAAAGGTTAGAAAGGATTATTTAAATGATTTGGATGTATTTTTCCAGTACTGTCCATTCTACAAGTAACTAAATCTTTATTTTTGATTCCCAGCATTTACTTAACCGTCTGCAATCAGGGTGTGAACAAATACAATAAATGCTCCTGGAAAAACATCTCCTTGTTAGGGTTTGTGGGTTTTGGGTTGGTTTAGGGTAGTTTGGTTTCCTGTTTTATTTTGTAGAGTTCCTTGTTTCCTGTTTGCATCCGTTCGTTAGGTCACCTGGATGATTTTGTCGTCGTTTCCACCTGTGTCTTGTGTTTTCTGTGTATTTATACCCTTGTTTTTCTGTTCATTGTGCTGGTTCATTCATTATTGCTCCATGTGTTTTTGGCTTTTTGGTTTTCACCTGTGATCCCCAATTTCATAAATCCAAGTTTCTCTACTTTACTCCATTCTGCATTTATATCCTCACCTCCATCTCAACCCTCTGACCGGGACAGTCCTACCTTCTTAGTGAATATCTTTTCAGTTTTTACTCCGTTAAACCTTTAAGAAATGTAACACATTTGCTTTCCATCATCATATTAAAGAGACTGAAACTGGTAGTGATACCAGTGATGAAACTCGTATTAACAGCTAATATGGCATCCTTGCATCCTACCTCTACTCTGATCGCTACTTAATCAGTAAAAGTCAATCTGATGTATAATAAATGTCTCTGCCTGCAAAATGAGTCAAACATATTTTTAAGGTCCTACAGTTATAAGGTGATACTTTAAAGCACACCATTTGTTATTTGTGACATGTTATATAACCTATTTTTTTGTATTTCTTGTTTGTGTTTCGTTTTGTAGGGGTCATATTCTTTACAAGTAAATGGAAGTCATTATTCTATGCATGAACAAATGATGCATGGAGTCAT
>JBAMHX010000010.1:26914178-26924285 GCA_037177515.1 Pseudomugil tenellus
TTGTTTATATCACTAGTACTGGTTTTAATTTCACCTGCCTCATCTTTAATGGCAGGAATTGTATGACGAGTGTCTTTCTTTTTAAGTTGCCTTGCTAATAGCCGTCCTGCCTTTTCTCCACTCTCATAGAAATTGCTATTCAGTCTAAATAGTGCATATTCCACTTTTTTTATTGTATATTTCATTAATCTGTAATTTTAAGTCACAAAAATGTTTCAATGTTGTAGCACTCTTGTATTTCTCATGTTAACACAACTTTTCACGGTAAGTGTTTAATCTGTTCTATTCACGTTTACTTTGCTGGGATTATTCTGAACATTGCTGCTCTCTTGTGGTCATTTTGAGAACTGAAGTATTAATTTTCAATAAATTAGAGGAAATTGTATGCTGTCACTTCCGGCTAGATCCTTCACAATAAAGCTATACATTTGAAAAGGCATACAAACCATCCATCCATTATCTCCACCGCAACGAGGAGTTGGTTTTTGGAGCCTTTCCCGGCAAATATTGAGTACGATAAGTCAATGGGTAAGAGTCTGGGTACATTCTGGACTGGTCACCAGCCCATCACATGGCAACACCATAGACTGTATATAAAAGACAGACCAAAATAGGCTACACATAGACATAAAAAAAATGTGCTTCATTAATGTCTATGAACCTACAATCATCAATGGGAAAATTAAGTTTATCGATTCTTATAAAAACGTCTTTCCTTTTTTTCTTTTTCTTTTTTTTCCTGCCTTCACTTGGAAATCGAGAGAACTGCGTCAGGAAATGCGGCATTATGCCAAAGTTATTAGTGACAAGCTTTTAAGAAATATGAAAAAAGCAAAGTAAATTTTACTTTATAGTATAATCTAACAATCTTGAACTTCCGAGTTAACTGATAAAGTTAAGTGACAGCGAGGGAAACGTTTTGTTTTGTGCATGTATATTAATCTCAGATTGCTTTTTCTGCCCTCCTGTGGTGATATAAAGAACTGCATGTCGGTCTGGTTGAAGTGCTAAAACTCCGTGTCTTTACTTTAAAAATTAATTTAGATATTTGCTTACATCCCTTAACAGGAAACCATTTTATATTTTTAAAAAGTCTGTTGCAGCTGTTAATATTAATAAAATTTCATTTATTATTATCTTCTAGTTTTATGAATATTAAAGCCACGATAGCTTGATTCTGGTACTTAGCTAGCATGTTTTTCTTTACAAGGTTAAGGTATTGCTTAGGAATTGATAAATTGCTATTTTTAATAATGATAAGTTATGCATTTAAGTAATTCATAATTTATTTATTTTATTTAGCTTTTAAATAATTTATTTGGATCAAAACTAGACACCAAACGGAACTACTCGTGTTCGGTGTTTCACGGGGGAAGACTAATGGAAAACACACTAGGAGGATACTGACAACAGCGCTTGCGACGTTATATTTTCTTGCTAATACCACTTTGAATTCATTTTTGTGACTTATTAAACACAAATATGTCTATATTTACGCCAACGAATCAAATCCGGTTGACAAATGTGGCGGTGGTGCGGATGAAGAAAGGAGGGAAGCGTTTTGAAATCGCTTGTTATAAGAACAAAGTTATGAGCTGGAGATCAGGAGCGTGAGTTGCATCAAATAATGTCCATATTTAAATAATTTAACAGCATTGACATTATCTTTTCTATGACGGGTTAACAGGACTAATATGCCAGTTTAAGTTTTTTTTTATTTTAGGTTATAGATTATTGAAAGTAATCGTGTGTTGTTTTGTTTCAGGGAGAAAGACCTGGATGAGGTTTTGCAGACACACTCTGTTTTCGTTAATGTGTCCAAAGGTCAGACGGCTAAGAGGGATGATTTGGCTAAAGCTTTTGGAACAGATGACGAGACAGACATATGCAAACAGGTAGAAATAACACCCCGCCTCTGTTTAAAGTTAAATGTGTATCATCATCTAAACCTTTCGTCTATTTTTTATTTTATTTATTTATTTATTTTTTTGCTTCAATCCAGATCTTGGCTAAAGGGGAGCTCCAGGTGTCGGACAAGGAGAGGCAGGCTCAGCTGGAGACGATGTTCAGAGACATCGCTACCATTGTGTCAGAGAAGTGTGTCAACCCCAACACCAAGAGGCCATACACAGTCAGCCTCATCGAGCGGGCGATGAAAGACATTCACTACTCTGTCAAGACCACCAAGAGCACCAAGCAGCAGGTGAGCAGTTACACACCTGAGTTTTTTACATTTAAACACAATGTGTGTGTGTAGACCAGCACCGTAATGTCCTGACTGATGCAAAAGCATTTCAACTGGTCTGGAAACACCCAAACTGGATCCTGCTAACACAGCTCGAACCACAAAACGTCCTGTGACATCGGATCATCATCTTTTCTCACCAGATTTATTCAGATTTGTGTTTTTTAAGGTTCTTTTAAGAACTGAAACACTGGAGAGAAAACGTAAACAGTTATGTTGTCAGTATCACGGGGAATTAATTGAACATCAGGATGCTTAAATGTTTTGATAAACAGAAATAACAACATGGAACGTTCTCACTTTAAATGTTTATGTTTTGGACTAGTTTCAAAGCCACACTTGCAGTTATTATACATTCCTGGAGCTGTTGTTGTCCTGCAAGCAGACTAACTACATTTAAAATCCAATTTTTTCCATCCCAGCGCATCACTTTACAGCTAAGTTTTGACTTATGGGACACTAGTAAATGGATAGGAGTACTCTGGTTATTTTGCACCATGGCTGAATTATCAGAGAAAGATAAAAGAACATTGTTTGAGGAGGAGAAAAAAGAGAGAGAAAGTGATGTAGAAAAAGGTAAAACGAGTCAACATCAGATGGACTTTCACTGACTGCAGAGAGCTCAGAGAAGAGACAGGATGCAAGACAGAGGCTGGATCTACTGCAGGGTGAGAATCTGCTGAGGATCAGTAGTCGAGTTTCAAACTAGCAGCTCTGGTTCTCATAAAAAATGAGCACAGAAAAGATGAAAAATAAATGAGTCATTCAAACATTACAGATAATTTTATTGTTTTTAACTATCTTCAACTATCCACCTTATTTCTACCCCCTCATGAGGCCTTGTGTGAATTATGGGCGTGACTTCCATTGCGGACCGAAACCAGCGTTTGTTTACGAGCTAATACAGTTTCTTTGAGTGTTTGGAATTTAAACATGTGGGAACACGGCCTGTTGGAGCTCAAACAGGAAAATACAATCATACCACTACCCACATGAAAAAGTGGCCTCTGGTTACATATAGTAGATCATTTAAGACCCAACATACCCAAGTGCTGTGTTCTGCCCCCGCCTGCAACGGAGCGCTGTGAAGACTAGCTTGCACCTCAGAATCGTTGTTACCTGTATAATTTGTAATCTTGTGGCTGTACTGGAACGTTATTTCCCCACTGAGGGACCAATAAAGGGAACTGATCTTGATATTTAGCTACTTCATTGAGTCGGTTGCTTGCGACGGTGACACGATGAACAACCTGAAAGCTCTGCGGCGTATCAGTATCTACACAGTGATGAGCTCGGTCGTGTTTTGTTAAGAGGTGGAACACAGTCATATTTATCTAAAAGCAGACACACAGTCCAGACAAAGCCTGCTGCAATACTGTGGAAGGTAAATGCTGATTAGTACATTAGTTTTAACAATTACTTCATTGTATTTTTGTAATGATAATGTACGACGTTTTTTTAAATGTGGACTTTATTTTTGATTAATGATGAGAATGGTGTCAGACAGGGAAAGACAGGAGCATCATGCACTGATGTGCAGATGTGATGTGGAGAGGAAGTGGAATGCGGGCACAAGACAGTTTCTAGTTTTTAGTCCTTCTAATGATCCGCCGTCTCTTCTCCGTGATTTATCGTAGCTCAGATAAAGTAGGATGCAGCTTTTCCATCGCTGGCTGTTTGTCAACAAAGTGAAATGAGCATACATGCAGCGTTTTGGGTGTCTTTAAGTTTAGATTTTTCAGCCACATTCTTCTCTATTCTTCAATTCTTTTAATTTGTGTCTGTGTTGGAGACACTGTTGTTGTAGCCACTGATTTAGCTTGTCTGCTTGTTTGTACAGCCATGAACAGCACAACAGGTACCCAAACTTCTCAGCGCCATTTTAGTAAAGTCTAGATTGTTAAATATATATAAACAAAACAATAAGCTAGTTTTATCTTCTGAATTGAATGCAAATTACTTTCAAATAATCCCCGGTCGGTGCTCAGCTACCTTGGTTAGTCAGTGGAATACTGTTGCTTCTGATGTCTGACCGGAAGTTGTGCCTGTAATCGTTCTTACAGTAGCCCCAACCAGGAATAAGGTGGATAGTCTTGAGATGAAGGTTTGTAATGAGTGTGTCCTGCTGCTTACAGGCTCTGGAAGTGATCCGGCAGTTGAAGGAGACCATGGAGATCCAGAGGGCCCACATGAGGCTGCGCTTGGTGCTGCCAGCCAAAGAGGGCAAGAGGCTGAAGGAGAAGCTGAAACCACTCCTGCAGGTTGTGGAGAATGAGGAGTTTGACGAGGAGCTGGAAATGGTGAGTGTGTGGCTGTGACTCGCCGGGCAGAATCTCCTGCTTCTGCTTTCACACCTTTTTTCCTCTTGCGTATCTCAGGTGTGTCTGGTGGACCCCGGCTGCTTCAGAGAGATCGACGAGCTGATCCGCTGCGAGACCAAAGGCCGAGGAACGCTGGAGGTGCTCAGCTTAAAGGATGTGGAGGAGGGAGATGAGAAACTATAGTAACCCAGTCAGTCCGGACTCTGCACCGTACCTCCACTAACACGCTTCGCTGGGACACACACAACCTAAACACTCAAACATCTGCAGCTTTTTTTTATCAGCAGCCATGTTTAAAGAATGAGTCAATGTGTGAAAGTTTGATCTGCAGCGAGAAGGATGCGCTTCTAAAGCCTAATGATCAATAAATGCTTCTGAACTGGATTCTTTTATTTATTTTATTATGTTGTCACTTTTGCAAAGTTTCTCATTTATTTTTGATTACAGAATCCAGATATGCATATTATTAAAACACATATTATTGTTGGAAACTTCTTTTTTTGCTGTTTATTCATATGCTGTTTTGCATAGCTCCGGAGTTAACAGAAAAAACATGGACACTTCAACCCAAACATTAACATCTCTGATCTGCAGAACGTATTAAAATATGTGATATTTGGTCTCTGTTCACCCACAATAAAAGATGTAAAACTTAACCTCATCACTGATTAAAGCTGCAAAATGTTATTAGTAAATTACAACTTAGAGCTGCAGATAAAAGCTAAAAAAACAGATTCCAGCTAAATATTTCAGAGTTTAAGCTTATTTAAGAAACAGAGATTTTTGTCTGTAAGATTCCATCTTTCATGATAATAAATAAATGAATTAAAGTGTGTTGTTTGTTCATTCTAAGACCTTGATGTGCCACATCTGTATAACAGGGATAAACAGACCCTTTTCTCATGCGGATAAAGGGACAAACAGGCATTCAGCGGGGGTGTTTGGGGGATCCTCTTCAGATCCCTGAAAGAAACCCAGAAGCTCTTCCACACTTATCTTCTTTTTCAGACTCTGTTGGTTTGTTTCATCAAACATCTGAAGCTTTTATTAGAGAGAAAAGTTAAGTTTCAAATATTGTGAAATCCATTTCATCACAGATGCATTTTTATTTTAAATATCAGTTTAAATTAAGCAACAGAGTGACATCATTTTTGTTGTTTCATGTATTATGTCGTATATTACAGATTTCAATCCCACCTGTTTCTGGATCAGCTGTGGCTGAATTACAAGCACTAGTTGTAACTTAGCAACATGAAAATGTCCATATATATGAGTGGTCCCTGTTCTTAGTTCAAACATTTTCTTCTCTTGTCTTTACCCACAAGTAGTTTGGATGATTTCAGGGAAATAAAACTTTTTTCTCAGGCTGCAGAACAGTTCGGACGCTTGAAATATCTGCAGAACAGTTTGCTTCCAAAATAGTGATTCTGCTGAGTTCACCTGCTTAGTTTAGCTTCATTCTGACATGTGAACAAAGAAAGTGAAAAATGTATCGTTCTGCATCTGACTTGGTCTGGATTTGGGACAGCAGGAAAAGCAAACTGAACTGATGAACCAAATAAACAAAAAGCAACATAAGAAGCCCTGGCCAGTTAGGACAAGCACGGAGGTGCAAGCAGGTGCAGTTCACATGTTACCACGTTTCCCACAAAGCCATTAGCTTAAAGGAGCATCCTGGGATTTACTAGCTTGTTCCACCATCATGAAACTTCACACGAGGAGAGTCTGGACTAAAATCTGGCTTCTTGTTTAGGGTTTGAGAGAAACTCAGTAACTTTTTAAGTCCTCTTTTGGAAAGATGAAGGATGTTTTGTTGTTTTAGTTTGTTGAAAATGAATCAGGAAATCCAGATTTCTGGTTCTAAAGTGGTTTAATTCCTCGTGTTGGGTTAAAACTGTCCTCTCAGACGGGCTCTGATCTGCGCTCATACTGGCTGTGTGTGAACGCAGTCCTGTTGATCCGGCTCAGTGGGTGACTTGCATCCTCCTCTACATTTGGGTACCTGTTGTTTTCAGGTTGCTCCGCTTGGCTCTCGGCTGTGGGGCATCTGCTAGTCAGAAAGGCCCCCCCGACCAGCATCAAGGCAAAGGAGATCCATCCAAGATACAGGGCAGGCCCCCAGTCTCTCCTCAGCAGCACAGCGCCTTCCAGTGGCTGACTCGTGTGATGGCACGTCCAGGCCATGGGAACCAGCATCAGGATGGCTGACACAACAAAGACACTACCAGAAAACACTTTGATCTGTCCTCGGTGGGGGGCCAGCAGCAGCCCCAGTCCTCCAATCAATGTAGCGAAAGCCCCGGCTCCGATAGCCGCCATGATGAGCGCTCTCCATGTCCGAAAACTCCCAGAAAGAGACAAAAGAGACTGGTAGAAGGAGCAGTGCAGGCTGCCATCATGGGTCAGATCCCAGTGATCCCATTCAAGCCACACCCCATCCCAGTAGGCAGGCAGAGTAGCCGTGGAGTTTTCCAGGGTGCCGCTTACTTTCCACAGGGCCAGGCAACGGGTCAGGATGGAGCAGAGCCACCCTGCCAGGGCCACACCGAAGCCAGCGAGCTCCAGATGCCTTTTCATGACTCCGGCTGGTCTCGTCCTCCTCTGCACTGCAGGCCCAGCCAAACCAGACACAGCTGGCAGGAGAGCGCGCTGGGGCGGGGTGTTATTTCAGTGTCTGCGCATGCATGACTGAGGCAGAAAGGGTTGGAGTGTGCGTCTGTTTTGCATGTGTGTTCAGAGAGGGGAAACCGGTTGTCTGGTATGATTGTTGCAAAGGCACTGGCGTGACTGGGTGGAGGGAATTCCCTGTTTGCTTGCCATGGTTTCAAAACAATCCCTTTCTCTCACTTTCTTCATCAACGGAAGAACAAAGACTTCTCTGTGCTCCAACATATCAGCTGCTCGGCCTTATTTCCAACATTTGAAGTGTCTCAAGTAAACTTAGAAAAGTTGCCTCTAAGTACATAATGAAGCTTCCAGAATAGTATTACTGGGAACTGTTTTCATCAACATGTTCTTACTGGTGTTGGTATTCCTGTTCTTTCCAGCTGGAGTGTAGATGACTCATCAGTCAAGCTACTGGCTCAGAGCTGACTGAATCATTTGAAAGGTTTCATATGATACAGTTGCAAAAATACACAAACAGGCAGCTTTGAAGTGGAACTTATTTTGTGTGATTTCACATTTTAAAAAGTGTTAATAATGTGTTTTTTTTATAGAATGAAATGTGTAAATTCAGTAGTGGTGGATAACTGAAAATTGTGGAGTTTCCTTGCTGCAACACACCTAACCCTCATCGTACCTCATCATCTTCATGGTCTGCTAATAACTCGCTGATATGAGTCAGGTGAGCTGCAGCAGGAAACTCCCAACACTTACATTTATAAATATGTAACCTACTATTTACTCTGGGTTAATCTGTGAGAAGCCAATTTAGAGATTTATTCAGAGAAACTGCAGGTTTTCTGAGATCTCAGTTTGAGATCAAACCCAGAAAATCTTCCACGTTGAATTGTTTAAGATGCATCTTACAATGATTTCTAATCAGTTTGTTTCATTGACTGTATGAATTACTGGATAGTGCATACCATCACGTTTCCCATAGGTTTCTGAAGAGCGTATTAGAAGTCGATAGGCGGGTCCTACCGTTGGCATCTTGGTGGTTCGTCATTACTGGAAAATCCCAAAATGGATGAAAAGGTAGAGCTGAGAGGGCTCTGTCACGGTGGAGTCAGCAGGAAGTACGCAGCTGTAACCAGTGATAGCGCTCTAACACACATCAATCAAAAGGACACGCCTCAAAATTTAACATTAAAACAACATCGAAACCGAAGCGTTGGAAAAAAATGTCCCCCCTCCTCCCCAGAGTTTTCATAATGGAAAATTGGACCTATTAAACCGAAAAAAGTTTTTGGAGCCACTCTGTAAACATGTTTATTTCAGCTGTGAAAATTTTAACATGGGAGTCTATGGGCATTGCTCTCTATTGCAGCCAGTCATCTAGCCGTGAGGGGGGAACTGCAAGTATTCTGACTTCCACATTGGCGCCACCATCAGCAGCCAGAGATTGCCGCCTGGTTTGTTCACAGTTTTCAACAAAAACATGTTTTTAAAGAGTAAAAAGAGGCACATACATTAACATCCAGACCATTATGTCAGCGTTTAAAGCTTTATTTGTCTCAATTTAACAAGGAACAGTGATTAAAACATTTGACTAAAACTCACTGAGCACTGAGCAGCACCTCTACAATCAGCTCTCATTTATCTTAACTAGTTTTGGTTTCCAATTGGACTCCAAACAAACTCAACGAGGAAGTGATGCAAGTGTTTTAGTAAAAACTTGTTGCGTATTTGTTATACCTGGTAGAATAGGGCGGGTGGTTCCAAACATCGATAGTATTGATACCAACATTAGTATTAGTTAGTTTTTTTAAAGGGAAAACGTTCTAATATTTTAGTTACTTTGTTGTCATCTCTCATTTCTCTTGTTCAGCTAATAAAAATATTTTATTTGATAAAATCCTTGTAATTGTTTTCTTTTAATCATGATATATATTTAAGTGAGAAAATCATAAAATAATTGCAAAATTCAAACAAAAAGTATCGTATGGACACTTCGGGTCTTACTTACATTTTTGCAGTATTGCTTAGCCTGAATGTCTGGGTTACAAGCTGCAGCACAAAATCACACCATCCACCCTCGCTTTGCCTGGACATATATACGCCTTGACATGACTCTGTGGTGCCTTGCAGCTGCATTCTGCAGTGAGGGGCAGTAAATGGGGCAGTAAAGACTTAGGCGATAGAGCAGGTTGTACATGACTGGAAAACATTTTACCCTCCTCATGTCCAGTATTCACATCGCTGGTATAATAAAACCATTATTATCACTCTGCCACATAGGAGCAGTGTCTGTAGCTTCTTCTTTTAGCTTTTTAATCTTCTGCACAATAACTCATTTGAGTCAGGTGTGTTGGAGGAGGGGTACGCTGTAAACTTGCAGGTTCAGGTCTATGGGGACCAAAACTGAACATCATGAGTTAAAAGATGAATGCTGTCCTGCAGGTTTTAGATATTTTCCTGCTCCATTAATTCTGGCCAAACCTCCGAATGACCCATTAATCTGTGTGGGGTGTACTGAAACAGGCTCGAGGACCAGAACCAGACATTTTTAAACTGCAGATCTCATCTTCAACTTTCTCAGTTTTGTTTTTGTGTTGCTTCATTTTCCTGGTGACCTCTGAAGAGCCCTCTTCCTTCCAGTTCAGTCAGCAGTTCATCTCTGCAGATGGCTTTTCATCGGAGGAATGTATGTCTGTTTCACAAAAGCCATTGAGGCTCCAACAGCTTTGCAGACTGATATGCTAGGATGAGCAAAAGCAGGAAGGAAACATGCTTTGAGTTTGGACACACTTGTAAAAGTCCAAAGTCTGAGGCTTTGAGGCATCCTAAAAGTTCTTTGAATTGTTAGAGAAATTGTTATTTAGAATTTATGTTTGCTTAGTTATCCATTTTATCTCGCTTAGATGTTAAGAAGTAGTT
>JBAMHX010000010.1:26924385-26939545 GCA_037177515.1 Pseudomugil tenellus
CGAGTAAAAACTACTCACGTCTCTGTGTCTTCTATTTTTGCAGATATCTTATAATGTTTTAGGTTTTAACCCTGACAGAATCCAAAGAAAATTGTGTAAATTTGTAGCCATGCAGATAAGTAAGAGATGATAAAATCTATTTATAATCTATTTAAAAATGAGTCTGAAACATGAAATACAAAAAAATCTTAAAAGAATATTTTCCTTTTGTTAATTATGTCCTTCAACTTTTTTATGTGTTTCTCATCCTGATTTCATACGTAGTTCTTGATGGCGTAGCTGCTGCGGGTGGGTGTCTTGGCCATAACGTACCCCCCAGATGGGAATCTGGCCCTCTGTGGTGGGCAGTTTATGCACAAAATCACCCCGCCACAGAAAAGCAGCCCAGATGTCACAAAACCGATGTAAATCGCTGCTCCGAGCTCTCTCTTCAGCACCTCTGGGACTCGAGGGTTGCGAAAATCAGTAATGATGGTGTTGGCTGTCCAAGAAACAGCAACTATAATGGTGAGGGCTGCCAAGCAGAAAATGGCCCCAGAACTGATCACCACCCTGGCTTTGAACTGAGGGTGGCTCAAGCAGTTGGTGCAACGTGCTCCGAGCAGGAAGATGAGGAATCCCAGGCATCCCAACACCAGGCTGATGCAAATGAGGCCCCGAGCTGCCTGGAGGTCTGGCGACAGGTCCAGCAGCGCATCGTAGAGCTTACACTGCATCTGACCTGTGTACTCGCTGACGCAGGTCATCCACAAACCCTCCCAGAACACTTGCATGACCACCAGGTGTGTCCCGATGAATGCTGTAACCTTCCACATGGGCAGACCGCAGATCAGGATGGATCCAGCAACGCCCGTCATGCAAAGACTGATTCCCAGTTCCTGCAGAGCCATGGGAGACACAGCAGACGCTCACGCCCTGCGAAAAACACAAGGTGGACAAGGTGTGAATTTATTCATGGAGGATACATGCAATCTAGCATAACGTTATTCTGGTGGGATCGTTTCCTAGAGGACAAAGTGAAATAAGGATGTTCAGTATGCAGAAATAAGCAAATCATGTAAATATTATATATAGACCAACATGCTGAATAAAGAAGCAGAAATGTCAAAGTTGCATCAAACTGATTTATTTAACAGAAAAGCTTTTCTTTCTTCTTTTAGAAATGAAAACACATGTAAACATAATCTGACATGTAGAGACAAAGTTCCAACTTAGCAGAGTGTGTCATTATATAAGTCGCACCAACATTTTGTGCTTTTATTTGCATTAAACAGTATTTTCTGCAATAAGAACATTTTCCAGATGTTGTAACGATGTATTTCAGATAAATAAGTTACAGTCTTCCATCATATCAGACAGAACTGATGTTATTAGTTAAAGTGAATGTTTTATTCTTTACATCTGTATGGTAATAATCATTTCCATGTTTGTATTTTAGAGTCTGTGAAAAACCTTATTTCCTTCCTATGTGTATTCATGCAGACGGACAAAGAAGTGCTGTGGTGGGGATTAGCCAGGTTCGGACAAACTCAGCTTAGTTGGGTTTAGGGAATTAACCCTTTAATGCCTGAAATAAAAAAAACTGCTCTGATAACTGCCATTTTCAAAATCTGAATTTTTTTTTATCATTTAAAAATATGGAAAAATCGGACTTTTGGCATTTTTATCATTTATTATCATTTGATGGGTCAAAATATTCTAATGTACAGTCCTCTACTTTCTGGTGTTCACCAGGGGGCAGGAGACCCATGTCAAATGGAGTGCAACTGGGTTTTGCATAAAGCTTTTACCATAAAGTGATGCAAGATGTCTCCAAAACAATATTATCAAGTATGACACATTAGGCATTAAGCGGATAAATGTGAGATTATTGGGCTCAGTCTTGGTTTTTAAAAAGAAATCCAGCACTGATTGTGGGACAAAGGAAAGAGATTGAAGGCATACCTCAGTCCTTTTCAAGACATTTGTTCACACTGTTCTCTAAATAAAGATGTTTCAAGGAAATTATGCATAAAAAACTCCCAACTTTCCACTCTGATAAGAGAAGACAAGAATAACCAACGCAGATGAAGATGACTTCTGCAGCAAAAACCACTCCTGCTTTGGTATTTTTGTTCTCTAGTTGGTGCCAGGGCGCCCAGGAGAAAAACAAAAGCAACAGCAATGAGAACAACAACCACAAGAGCTCTGACAGCCTGAAGATCCTGAAGTAGAGCCAACAGAGAAGCAGCTGCATCCGTACTCAGCATCACACAGTGCTTCCACAAGCCTTCTCAGACTACCTGTGCTGTCACAATGAAGACTGATGCTTTGCACATAGCCAGGTCACATGCATGAAGACAGCGGCAGACATCACAAGGAGGTCCGGGTCATTTGAAGATGCATGAAGGAGAAGAGTAAAAAAAAAGTTACATGAAGGCTGCTGCAGACTTCCTTCAGTTGTAAAGACTTCTCCAACCAGAAACCAGTATAGGTTGGATCATGTTGCCTTTAAAATTCCCTCCACAAACATGAAGTCATAAAAAACATGATCTCACAGTTTCTCAGCTATGCATTGTGAGACTACAATGCTTTTGGATTATGAAAGCAACATTATTTAACATTATCTACCGTTATCTACTGACTGGGGTCGCGGGGTGGGGGGATGCAGCTAATCCCAGCTGACATTGGACGAGAGAAAGGGTAAACCCTAGACAGGTCGCCAGTCCGTCACAGGGCCAACAAACAAACACTCATGCGCACTCATGGACAATGTAGAGTCTCTAATCAGCTTATCCCCAAGGTGCATATCTGGGAGGAAGCTGAAGTATGAGAACCCACAGTAACACAGGAAGAACATACAAACTCCACACGGAAAGGCCTCTGCCTGAGCCATTGCTCAAACCAGTAACATCCTTGCTGTGAGACCTTAAACAGGACCTAAAAGATGAGAAATTAATTCATTTTTCCTTCTCAATTTTAAATTTTTTTTATGATATTCAGTTTTTGCAAGTTTCCTGTTGCCTTTAGGAAAAGTTACTTAAACTTTTTAATTATGTTTTTTTTGCTCCTATCCTTTGTTGTGTCTCTTCCCGTTTTGCCAGAGGCTCGTGAAATATTTATAGGCAATGCTCGTGACTTACCCAGAACTTTATTGGTAGTTTTAAGAGGCCGAGTCTCCAGGTGTTTACAAATGCTGGTCCTCATCTCTTTGCTACCAAACAGAATAATATCAGTTTTATCTTCATATAAATAGAGAAAAAATTGCTGCCCATTTTCAGGAGCAAGTTAAAAAAAAAAAACAAAATAGTGCTTGGTGATGACTGCGTACCCCAAACACTGTGCAATGAAACTCCTGCAGATTGAAGTTGGGGGTTTTGCAAACTTTGCTTCTATTTTGCAAAAACTACAATAGACACACAGCTCGACTTTACTTGATAATAATGAGCAACCCCTGATTAAATAATCCTGTGTGATGGTTAAAACTATGTAGAGTGAGATATCGCTCCTTTTAGATCCAATTTCCTCCAATTGGCATAAATCCCACGGCTGTAGACACAAACAACCAGCAGATGACGCTCTTTGATATGTTAACAATCTGTTAATGCCTGAACAAAAAGAAACCATGGCAATTATTTGGTTTAGATAACATTAAGTTTCTTTCTTTCTCCTTAAAGTTATGATTAGAAAAAGTATTTAAAGATTTCCTACTCATGGAGACATGGCTCTCCTAAGCAGCAGTGTTTGTCAAAAAGTTAAACCAAGTGATGTCCAGTAATAGTTGTGAAGTTTGTGTCATCTTTAATCAGTAAATGTGTTGTTAAGGACATTTTTTATCAGCTTTAATAATCATTACAGACATGTTATCAATATCTAAAAGAAATATTAGTGCTTTTGATGAAAATATCCATTTAAAATCTTTGTTTTCTATGCAGAAGGCTGCCATGGAAACAATCAGAAAAGAGCAAGTTAACAACAGGAAATGTGATTTTTTTGAGCGATATGCTTTCGGCCACATCTGATTAATCTGTGCCATTTGCTTTACAGGCTGAAAACACAAAAAATCAGCTCGTCTGTTAGGCTTGCAGGACTATGAACTAACAGCAACATTTCAATAAAAGTCATTTAACCAAAGCAAAGGGAATATTTTATTATTTGGAATCTAAATAGAAAAATTCCTATTAAAATGTTTTTATTTCTGTGACATGTTTGTTGTCTTTAAAGGAAAAACAAAATCCCTCCTGTATTTATACACACAACAGTCTCTTGGTAGCCTACTAATGCTACAACAGTAATACAAGCCTTTCTTCATACAAAGTGTGAGTTCCTTAGTCATCACTTTTGTTCTGAGAAAAGGGACCTGGTAAGTACCTGAAAAACAGGTTTTGACCTTGTTTGGTTTAAATACTCACAGCTCCACTTCCTTACTGGGAAATAAACAAATACTATCACAGGAAAATCTTATAATGGATTCTTATTTATTAGGAAAATATTTCATCAAAAAGATTATCAGTTTCCTTAGAAAACAGTTTTTGTTCCATCTTAACACACAGTTTGTATTTGTTGAACTTATCATATTATGTAAATCAAGAGTAAAACAAGCTCAGACTGCAGATGTCTTCATTTACAGTGTGATAATACAAATAAATAAAGCGATTTGCTTCCTTGTAGGTTGTGTGTGTATGTCGGATCGCTACAACAATCCACCATGTTTCTACTCGTCCCATTTACAAAAACCTCAAATATATGTCTTTGTTTGTGTACGGGATCGTAATGACCCCTCTTTGCCGTTAGCTACCCACTTGTTCATGAGGTATTTCTCAGAGGGGCTTTTTTCTTCCTTCGGAGGACAGCTGGAACACAGAAGCCCCCCTCCCAAGACTAGCAGTGCAGCAGCTCCAAAGCCGATGTAAAGAGAAGCTCCGATCTCTCTTTTCTGTGCATCTAGGACCAGAGGGTTGTAGAAGTCCTGGATAATAATGCTGGTTGTCCAGGTAACAGGGATGAGGCAGAGGATCCCGCTGAGGATCAGCACCACACCCGCTCCAACCAAGGCCTTCGCTTTGGCCGCCTCTTCTGAAATGAAGTTAGTGCACTTTCCACCAACAAAAGCAATGAGGATTCCTGCGATGCCTGTGATGATGGAGACCACCACCAGAGCGCGGGCCCCCTGGAGGTCTGTGCTCAAAGCCAGCATGGAGTCATAGACCTTACATTGCATTTGGCCAGTGCTCTGTACTATGCAGCTCATCCAGATGCCCTCCCACATGGTCTGAGATGTCACTATGTTGTTGCCAATGAAGGCTGTGACCCGCCACATTGGTGTACCACAGGCGATGATCACCAAGATCCAGCCAAAAAGAGCTAATGCGCAACCTAGTATCTGCATCCCCATGGAAGCCATCATTGTGTCTTTCTAAGAGTCTCTGGGAAAATACTAAGAGCTAATCAGGTGTATGTGTGCATGCGAAGCAACAGAAGAATGGGAGGTGTGAACACAGAGATGTCCAAGAAACATTAGAAGGGCTTCCAAACAATTTCAGCTTTGGAAGCTTTGTTCTACGCTGAGACAAAAAAGTTTAAGGTTACAACAATTCCCCAGGGTAAAAAGTAATACTATCTTTGCCTGAAATGATCCTGGAACGCTTTCAGTAAAAATGCATGTTATTGTAAATGTGTTGGTTTGACTGAAGCAGCATAAAGAGCAAAGACAGAAAGGAACACAATTCTGTAGCAGAAACAGCATAATCTGTAAAACTTGCTGTATGGAGAACAGTTTCACCAGTTTGAAGTGTTGCTTTTGTAGAGTTGCTGTAAAACGAGTCTTTGGGGACTACTGTTCTGCAAGTTTTAGATTTTTACAGGTGTCTCTGGTGCAACTCACCTGACTCAGAGGAAATGATTCTCCAACAGTTTGTTGTTAAGTACTGCACCCGTCTCTCAATGAGCCATTAATCAGATTTAGTGTTGCAGCAGGAAAATATCTAAAACAGGAACCACCAACTACTCACGGGCCAGAGTCCTGCAGGTTTTAGATGTTTCCCTGTTTTCCCTAAGGGGATAAATGCATTAAATACATTTTAATCTTGATTCAATTTTAATGAATTAACTAAAAGGTGCAGAGTCACATAAAAACATTTTAAAATTAAACTTTTTCAATAGTTTGTATGTATTTAGAAAAAATCTAAAATTTAAAATAGTTAGAAAAGCATATATTTTTCTTTTCTTTTTTGTGATGGTGGGGGGAGAGGGGGGCTTTAAATCAGGTACAAAAGAAACAAATAAAAAAAGTGGCTGTTAAAGTCACATGACCGTGCAGCCTATTTTTTTTCATGATAGTAAGCCTAAAACTAAAGTTTGTAGCTGATGATACAGGAAATATAAAATATTAATGGATTCTTCAATCTGTTAAGTTACACTACCCAACTTTTGGATCTTAAAACTTCCTTCTTCCAAGTTGTTTTGGCTCTACACTGACTTTAATGGTGCACATTCCCAGAGTGTCACTCGGCTGAAAAACTACACTTGACAACTTTCATTTTCCAGCCCGAAGCATCGTGTGACACAGAGTTAACCCAAGGCACAAGCAAACTGCGCAGTAACCTTACAGTCCCATGACACTGACAAAACTGATAACAATAATAATACTTTTATTATCAGTCGGTATTAAAACAAGTGTATTTGCATGTTTATAACATGTGAAACTAAAGGTTAGTCATTATTGATATGAAGTAAATATAATGACTGTGATGGCGAATTACACATGTAGAAAGTCACCTGTGTGTTCAGTCAAGGCCTCCTGTCGCAGGTAAGGCGTGGTGAAGGACTGGGGACTGATGGGCCACTGCCAGCTTTTTTGGGCCGTTGTCTTTGGGTCTCAAAAACTTGATTACTATTAATTTTGCTTCCAGTACTACAGTAAGGAACCCTTGAGTTATTCCTGACCATGATTTGGCCATTTGGCTGCATTTAAAACAAGTTTCTAGAACCGCTTTCTTTCACTTACTTAATATTGCAAAAATTCAGACATTCTGTCTCAGAGTGATACAAAAAAATGTTTCATGCTTTTGTTACTTCTAGACTGGATTACTGCAATTCGTTATTTATATTCTGTCCCAAATATGCCCTGAAAAGTCTCCAGTTAATCCAAAATGCTGCAGTGAGGCTTCTGATGAGAACTAGCAGAAGAGATAACATGTCTTCAGTTTTAGCATCTCTTCATTGGCTCCCTGTTATATTTAGGATAGTTTAAAATCCTCCTCCTTACATATAAAGCTCTCCATGACCAAGCTACATTGTATATCAGAGATCTTGTAGTTCCATATATTCAAAACAGAGCACTTCGCTCGGTTCCCAGTATGGGTACTGGAAGCAGATACCCTCTCCTATGGAACCAGTTCCATAGGAGATTTATGGAGAAAGACACCTTTTCTACCTTGAAAATCAAACTTAAAACCTTCCTTTTTAACAAATCTTATAGTTAGGAACAGTCTAGCCTTCCTGTTTTGTTGCCATGGAGACGTCCCATGACAGCGATGGCAGCATTAGCGTATTTTTCTATTTTCTGTCGCTCTTCTTGGATAGGAGTTGTGGAGCATTTCCTGTCTTTCCAGTCCCTTCCACCCCAACCAGTTGAGGCAGATGGCTGGGAATTTGCTTTCCTACTGTTGCAACATGCACCTCAGGATGAGAGAGTGTTAGTGTCCCTAGGCTAATAGTTACAGGCTGGCTTCGACTGGTGTGTCTGCAAATTACACTGAGATAGCATTGATGTGCAAATAAAGACAAACTGAACCGAACTGCATCACATTCCCAATGTATAGATTTTGTTTCCTCCTTTGTGTTTCACTAAACTGCTATTTGTTCCCCTGCTTGATTATTCAGAGATCACTTTGTTTGTGTTCAGTCATTGTTTTAACTTCTCCATAGTTGTGATTTTGCGTCTTTTTTATCAGTCTGTTTAGGTAAACTGTTTAGTTTTGAAAGGTTTTCTAGTTTTTGCATAAATAAAGAAAACCTCCAACTGAGGAAGAGATTGTCAAAGGTCACATGAGATTATTTTTTCTTTTGTCGACTATGTTCAACAGCTCACTGGCAACAGGTGTTTTACCCAAGTCACTGAAGATCGCTGCCATTAAGCCTATCCTAAAGAAAAGGACTCTAGACGCCTCTATAATGAACAACTATAGGCCTGTCTCTAATCTCTCTTATATCTAAGATTATTGAGAACGTTGTATTTAACCAGCTTAATGATTTCTTAAATGAAAGTACAAATCTTGATAAATTCCAGTCAGGCTTCCGACCTCATTACAGCACTGAAACAGCTCTGGTCAAAGTCCTAAATGACATTAGGCTCAATACTGATTCTGGTCAAGGATCAGTTCTGGTTCTGTTGGATCTCAGTGCTGCGTTTGATCTGTAGATCACAGAATCCTGTTGCACAGGCTGGAAAACTGGGTTTCATTTTCTGGAGAGGTCCTTAACTGCTTCAGGTCCTACTTGGAATGGTGGAGTTATTTTTTTTTTTTACAATCGGCAGCTATGAATCTGAGCGAGTGCCCATGGCTTGTGGAGTACCTCAGGGGTCAGTTCTTGGACCTCTTCTGTTCAACTTGTATATGCTCTCTTTGGGTCAACTATTACAGAACTTAAACATAAATTATCACAGTTATGCAGACGATACACAACTTTATGTGTCTTTGTCACCAGACGAGTGCAGGCCAATAGATCTACTGTGTCACTGTTTAGAGCAAATAAACACCTGGATGAGAAAAAAACTTTCTTCAATTGAATGAAGATAAAACTGAAATAATTCTGTCCTCTGAATATAATATATAAATATATATTTTAACAGATGATTTGTGTACAAATGCTAATTATAATAGGTCAGTTTGGTAACTGAATTAGGTCATTTCCTGTTTGCTAATTATGGTGAACTTATTCCATTACAAGCTCTACAGTAGAGACTAATGCATATGTTTGCTCATCTTAAACCGGTTTGAGGAGTTTCACTCACCAGTTGTAGAGACTGGTCAAAGAATGTGATACTAGGTTAAAAAGGACAACAAACAGGGTGTGTTCAGACCAGCCAAACAACTTCTTGTGCCACCGCCACATCACGCTTGTGACAACCAGGGACATACTTTCTGAATGCCTGACTATGATCACCTGTAAACTGGTTTTTCAAGCCAGCTGACAACTTTTGAACAACAGCGTCCTTTTAGTTGGAATGCTATTTCATTAAATTTGTTTCCAATACCTAGAATACTACAAGGTGAGGTGAGAGGTTGGCTATGCTTAGGCAAACTAGTATTAAAATATCATGAAGAATCACTTTGGCTGAAAAAAAAAATGGAGAAATTTTATTTTTGACACTAAACAAGTCATATCTCATATCATTCTTGAATAACTTCATCAAATAAGAGTGAGGTGCAGGACATAAATGCACCCATTCAGCTTAGAAATGACAACACTGGTTTTGCTTTGTAGGATTCATTTTAAGGTTGTTTAGGAAGATTATAAATGTCCTAAGGCCTCCATAATAACCAGATCTGCTCTTAATTAATCAATCAAAAATACTTTATTCGGCCCAGAGGGAAATTCAGCCTTTAATTTATTAACCATCAACAGATTGTGTGTGTGTGAAGGATATTGTGTGTTGTGTGTTTTTAAATCAGACTTTGTGTGAAGGTTCCTTTCCTGACGCAAATACCAAAATACCAAACAAACGAATTGATTGTTATTCTTTCACCTGTCTAAAAGTCTGTATTGTTCAAATATAATTAAAAACATGTCTAAGTCAAAAGGTAGCGTCGTCATGATGAAGGGTGTGGTCGATGCATTCACTCACACACTGCTCTGCTACCAATACTTCAATAAAAATATTCTGCAGTAGAGGGAAAGTTATTTACTTTTTAAAAAATTAATTCATGCATAAATAAATAAATTCATGCAAATACTAGATAGTATTGGACTTTTCTCAACACTTACTGCAGACTTTCACTGCAATTTACACTATAAAACTGGGCAAACCAGTTTTGATGCACCTTTTGCACCTCCTGTTTGAGCCAAACATTTACTCACATTTTCTAACAAAGAGGACTTCTTTTGTGCCCAACCAAAGTTAGAAAATTGCTCATTCTTGGCTTCATTTATAAGATTTTACACAACCACTTTTATCATGTTGCTATTATACATATTCATGAACATGTTATGAACATCTGAATTTACTTGCCACCTTTAAACTACAAGTATTATTGTAATAACAGAATAAAATTGATTGACACTTTTTGAAGAGAAATTATACAATGTAAATGTTTTATTACAAATCAGCAAATTTCAGTAAACAAAAACAGTTCTTTTGTACTTTCATTTATATGATTAGTGACTAATGATTAGTGCTGCAAACATTTGCTATAATATCTTAGTTACATTTGCCAGCAGAAGGGAATAAACAAACTTAATAACCAAACAGCTCACATTTCACTCCAGGACCTATGGTGGCTTTTCTGTCTTTGTCTCAATTCAAAACACATCTTTGTACTGTTCCTTGTAATCGATCAATGTCCAACAAAGGATTCTCAGTGGAATCCTGTCTCAGTTTGTCTACGCCATACAACTTGTGATACAATCAGACATTCATTCAAAATGTGTTACTTTAGGATATTAAAATAATTTATAGTCTTTCTCAGCAGGATGAAGCACTCAGACGTATTGCTGACCGCTGGCTTGGGATTTGGCACCAGTGTAGTTGTAATTATATTCAGTGGCTTGGGATCTGGCACCAGAGTACTTGACAGGGTACTCTGGACTTTCCCTGGGAGGACATGAGCTGCACAGGAGGGCACCACCCAGGATGAGAAGTGCCGCCGTGCCCCAGCCCACATAGAGTGCAGCTCCCAACTCTCTCTTCTGTGCGCTGACCAAGACGGGGTTGTAGAAATCCCTGATGATGGTGTTGGCAGACCAGCACACAGGGACGAGAACAAGAACTCCAGCACAGATGAACATAACTCCAGCAGCAATGGCCACTCTTGCTTTGGAATTGGGGTCCTCAATAAAGTTGGTGCACTTTCCTCCAGCGATACCCAGAATGATTGCCAAAGCAGCGACAATAATGGCAATGACCACAAGAGCCCTGGCAGACTGGAGGTCCTGAGGCAGCTCCAGCATAGAATCATAGATCTTGCACTGCATCTGACCTGTACTCTGCATCACACAGTTCATCCACAAGCCTTCCCAGATGATCTGCGCTGTCACAATGTTGGCTCCAATGAAGGCTGTCACCTTCCACATGGGCAGAGCGCAAGTTATGATTGTCCCCAAGAATCCAATGACGGCCAGGCCCAAGCCCAGCATCTGTCGTCCCATAGACACCATGATGAAGTTCGGATCTCTTGATGAAGAATAAAGCAGAGAAGTCAAACAAGCAGATAAGCTTTGGTTGTGAAGATGCATAAAGGCTGCTGCAGACTTCGGTTTTAAGGATGTTTCTCTAGTGAGGGTGGAGCCGAATCTTCCCTCCAACCTGAAACTAGTGGGTGCAGTGATTTACTTGTCCAACTAGATTTTTCACATTGTCCCAAAGTGGACGAGGCGTAGTTTCGACGAGATGAACATCAGCCTGACATCACTTCTAAGTAAATGGCTTCGTTGAAAGAAAGACTGAATTCCCCACTCAACCAATGGTTTGCCTGTAATCTGCTGCTGATTGGACAGATTACTGCACCATCATGTCTAGTGACTGGTTAAAAGTAGTACAGAAAAATAAAAACACAGAGGAGGAATATGGACAAGAGTTTCACAGGAAGTCAAAACCATTCACCATTTATGGAACGTTTTCCTGTATTTATCTGACCCTTTGCTAAGTTTAACACATACAGTAACAGATATTTTATTTAATTTCATTTAATTTTTTATCTTATGCTATTTTTAATGAAATGAAATTAAATGGAATTTTTCTTTAACATGTGTTTATATTCTTTTTATTTTTGTTTTTTAAGTGAGAATGAAAGAGCTTATTAATGCTGGAACTGATCACACCAAAACAGAAACTATTTCAACATTTAAACAAGCTCTTCCAGCGTAAATATTTGTTTTTTACTTCCCTCTTAAAAATGTGGATGTTAAGAAAAAAGATCAAAATGCTTATGTAAGATTTTTCATTTTTCCTCTTTTCTCAGTAACACATATACAGACACAGACTGATCTTTCTCTTTTAAATATTTATAAAAATTGGAGCTGATTTGGTGACTTCAAAATACATAATGACTCTACAAAGAAAATAGTGAAAAATTCAGATTTTATTGAAATTCTGATGATTATTCAGAAAAATAAAGAAGGTTTTAAAGTCAACAGACTTTAAAAAATAATCATGTCTTACAAAACATTGTCAGTGAGCAAATAAATATATTAACAGTGACTTCCTTCTAAGAAGAGATAGATCTTTAAAGGTGCACAATAATGAAGACACAACAATCTTGAATAATCAAGAGTTTTACAACAGACATATTTTTTAAGCTTTGTTTTGATGAAAGCTCACAATGACTAAGTACAATTTCACATCACAATGTGCTGATAAACATATCATGTCATGGCATAAAGTTCAGTCTGTCTTCTGTTTGTTCCTTCAGTTTTACACAAGCAGTCGGGGAGCGTTTGTGGTTGGTGCTGCATAAGGTTTGTTGGGCATGTATGATCCTGCTGCACTGTACGGTCGGCTGGAAGCAGGAGCATACACAGGGCTGTATACTGATCGATTTGCAGGCATATATGAGTACATTGGTGCTGCTGGTGGTGGGTAGTTGGGGTATAGTGGTCTTTGAGGAGGACAAGATGTGGTCAGGATGATCCCTCCGACGAGAAGTAGAGCAGCAGAGCTCCAGCCGATGTAGATAGAAGCTCCAATCTCCCTCTTCTGTGTCTCGATTGTCAAGGCGCTTTCAAAGTCTGAGATGGTGATAGCTGCAGACCAGCAGACGGGAATCAGAACCAGGACTGCAGCTGTAATGATGAGACAGCCGCCTATGATCACCACATTGGCACCTGATGACTCCTTCTTCAGGCAGGTGGTGCACTTGGCTCCAATAAATGTTATCAAAAAGCCAATCATACCAACAACAAGGCAGATGACGACCAGTGCTCGTGCAGCCTGCAGATCTCTAGACAGCCTCATCAAAGACTCGTTCAGCTTGCACTGCATCTGACCGGTACTCTGCATCACACAGTTCATCCACAGACCATCCCAGACTATTTGGCCCGTCACGATGTTGGCTCCAATGTAGGTCGTCACTCTCCACATGGGGACCCCGCAGGTCACCGCTGCCAAAATGAGCCCAACGAAGCTTATGACCTGACCAGCCACTTCTTTGCCAATCCTCGCCATGGTGAAGGCGTTTTTTCTTAAGCAGGAGAGAGAACTTTTTCAGCACACAGTCCGGATCCCTCTCACAGGCACACAGCTCTCTCACCTGTTGTTTGCTACTGAATGTGAAGGAAGAGGGCTGTCCCGTTGTCAGGGGAGTTCCTCTGGTTAAACAAGATTCCTTTCCTGAGCAAAGGAGTGGCATTAACTTAAAAAGCAATACCTTAGTGTGTCCTGAAAAACACAGTTTGAAATGTAACTTTTTTCCTTTAATCAGTGTATTTGATAAGCTACACATAGCAGTAAAGCAATTATCTGAGTTATTATTAGTTTAAATAGAAACAAGAGGGTCTTTCTTCTTCAAGGTGCAAATATTTAAATGTGTAGAAAATTTTAAATTTGTTTTAAAAAAAAATACTGGATTCATTTTAATACATTTCAACATGAAGAAATTTACTTTCTGCTTCCAATAAAACCGGAACTTTAAATTAATTCACAAATAATTTTTTTCTTCTATTTAAAATGTAAAACCAAGCTTAAGTTGTTTCCCAGGGAGACATTTAGAGCTACCAGTTAAGCTAATATATGCATGGCTTGGACAATGGGGTGAAACTGGAGGAGCAGAAAAAAAAAAAAAAACAATGACTACATGAGGTGAGCATTCAAACTTCACACATAGGCCCAAAGTGAGATTCAAACCAGAAACCATTTTGCACTGAGGTGACACTGCAGTCAAAGTTTAATTTAATGAAAGAAATCTTAACATTAAGCTGTCATTTTCACTTCTATATTTATTCTTCTTTATTTGTGACTGTTTCAGGTAGTTATCATAGTGTCTTTATCACCACTCTTTGCTCTCTTGTTGTTCTTTTGGTGTTTTCTCCATAAATAACTGATTTCAGTTCACAGAAATACGTAGACATTTGTGGAAAATAGTTTTACGATAGAATCAATTTCTGTTCTAAATCAGTCTGAAACTGTGATGATATTTAGTAAATTATAACTGTCTAGAAGATACAGAAAGCATGTATAATCAAAGCTAAATTGAACAACCATGAACTTCATAATAGTGTGGTAGGACTGTCCCTTCACAGCAAAAACACCATTCCTGTGCATGAATCATTCTCAGAAAGCAAACCTCATCTAACAAAAACCTGAAGCAGAAACCTGCCGTCCCAGCAAACACAAGGGAGGAAGTCTCTCTCTCTCCCTCTCTCTCTCTCTCCTTCTCTATGTGTGTGTGTATACTTTCAATACGTGCATGTGCCAAGACTGGAGTGAGTAAGTTTCATACTAATTTAAAATCCACAGGCTGAGGAGAGATCATGTTGCTGAGAACACGCGAAGCACGGTTAGACAGAAACCTTATCAAGAAAAAAACTGATGACTCACACCTCGGTCAGCTGATACCGCTCAGACAGCTACGTACTTAACCTGTAGTCAGTAGACACACTTCCTACTTTAGGTTATCATATTATTAATTTTGTTTTATTCAACATTTCAAAGATCTGTTGTTTTAAAACTTGACAAACTTATTTTAAGTTAAGGGAAAACTTCATGTCCGGATATTTTCCAAAATGTACCCTTTTCATACGATATCTAAATTGTTACTTTACTTTTAATGATGTTTACCGCCCTTTTTAAATCTCCATTATAAAATTAAAAGACTTGACATTTACAAATCTAAGCAGTCATAATTAAGTTTTAATATAGTTTATTTACAGTAATAGAACATAATAGGAAACACAAATGTGTGGAACACCAATAATCCCCAGATTTGGGAATTTTAACACGGTGAAATGACAGGATATATATATA
>JBAMHX010000010.1:26947294-26959177 GCA_037177515.1 Pseudomugil tenellus
TAACACCAGCTATGATGAACATGACACCAGCTGTTACGCAGACCTTGGCTTTGGAGCTCTCGTCCTCTATACAGTTGGTGCACTTGGCGCCTGCGATGGAAAGGAGAACAGCGATAATGCCAACCAGAATAGAGATGATGATCAGTGCACGGACTGCCTGGAGGTCCGATGGAAGTTCCAGCATGGAGTCATAAACTTTGCACTGCATCTGGCCTGTGCTTTGGACCACACAATTCATCCAAATGCCTTGCCATGTAGTCTGTGATGTGACAATGTTGGCTCCAATGAAAGCTGTCACTTTCCACTGGGGTAATGCACAGGTGATGATTGTCCCAATCCAGCCAATAAGAGAAAGGGCAATGCCCAAAATCTGCATTCCAGCGGACACCATGTCTGCGATTTTCTTGATGTTGTCCAAAAATTCTGTCTTTAGAAGTCTTCTTGAGAGATCCACCAGAGTAAATGTTGAAAGAGGGCTGGAGTGGGTCTTTTATACGTTTAACTTAGGAGGGAGTTGTCACATGATGACTAACCGGCACACAAGTTTAGTTACGTGATTTCTGCCACCCCCCACACCAACCCCACCTTTTCAGCACCAGGCATGTGCTATCATGTCAGTTTCTGTCTCAGTCATGTAAAAAATTCAGCTGCAAAAAACATCTATGAAACATTTTTGTAATCGTTTGATATTTTTAGCTATTAAGTTGATGCTTTTTTTTTTTTTATCTCTTTCCTGTTGTGGGTTGTTTTACCAGAGACTTAATGTACTTCACAAATAATTAGATAAAATCCTGAAAGCTCAGAATGGCAGCTTATTAAAACAACATACTTTTAGTGTTATGTGTTAAGGTAACCTTCTCAAATCCCATGTTAACATACTATACACCTTTTAACTATTTTTTATTACACTTTGTGACAAACCCATTTTTTTGCCTCTGATGTCAGAAGTTTCTCATTTAAAATAGTTTGTGGGGAATGAGAAGTTATTACAAATAGATCATTTAATTTTTTAACTCTGCAGAAGTATCAGTTTAGGAGAACTTAGAGTCTAAAGTTATTCATTTAGATTAAATGCTGTATATGCTCAGAAAAAAAATGTCAGAAAAATAAAGGGAGTGACGATCTTATTTTCGACAGTCATTTAGCAGGTGCCTTTCTCTAAAGTATTTTCCAAACAGTAATGTCAGTGTAGTTGTTTCAAATTAAACATATAGTTACATAACATTTAGTCTCAAAAGTAATAAAGTTGAAAAAATGTACTTCTGGATAAAACAACATTTTTTACGAAGCTACAAATGACAGAATGCAACTTTATGGATTATTTGTAAATAGTCAAGGAATGCTGATGGTCTCTTATTACACAATAACGTTTTTTCTTCTCCATTAGGCTCGAGGCTCGCATTGATAAAACTGACCAACTTCCTCACATTGGAAATGTTTCCACATTAGTAAAAATTAAACAAAACTAAACTAAACTAAGCATGGAAGATTTTTTCCTGACTTTTTTTGGTGAAACATATTTCGAAGGCAGAAAAAGAGCTTGTGAAGAGCATGCAAGGAATGAAAAACTGCTGACCTTTTGGTGATGTCAGTCCTTAAAGGATAAAGAGCTGCAGCAGGATGGCACAGCTTGTCCCGCAAGTCAGTAGTTAAGATATCTATACTTTCTATAGGCCAAGTGAAAAAGCATCAGGAGGTTGATGCTGTGGAAGTAGTAAACACTATGCTTGCAGATTCCAGTTGTTAGACTGTTGCAAAAAAAGGGGGGAACCGTCAAAGGAGGCGCAAGGAGGTAGAAAGAGAATCAGATGGTTTCAGAAATGAATAGAGGCAGTGTTTAGGGGCCAGAACTACCGTTAGGACTATAATACCTCTATTTTATCCAAGACAGGATCATTAAAGTTACTCGAGCCTGGCTGTGGATATTAGGTTCCTCACAAAATGGGGTAGGGAGGAATTTCCACAATTAAGACTCTGAGGAGAGATGGATTCAGGCTGAGATTAGCTCTGATGCTTGTTAGAGAGGCTCCAATCACCTGCTGCAGGTTGATGTTAAAATCTCATTTAGTAAAGTGACTTTACCTCATATTTAAATTAAAAAAGGAAAATGGAGTCATGCAACTAGATATGCAACAGGTTGGATTTGTGACGGTAAAGAACAGACTTCAGAGAAATAAAGTCCAGAGGAAAGTCCTGCAGTGCAATCCTTCAGAAGATAACAATACACATTCATTTGCAACAGATAAAAGAGTCGATTCCAGGAGGCATGAGAACATGCCAGAGGCTGTTGACAAGCAAGCACATGTAGTCAGAGACAAGCCAAGCCTTAAGAATAACGGCTGGCTGAGAACACACACGTGTCATTTGGATATTAAAGAGAAAAGGGAAATAACTCAAAGCAGATTTACTTGAACTGAATCAGAGTACAGTTGATAAAGTAAGAAGTTGATTCTCAGGATTTCATTTGTATTTCTTTCTGTAAATACTTTATTGAGTCTATTGGTCTTGAGTCCAACTACATTATAGATTTTAGCTACTTACAATCATTCACAGCATCTTGTGTGGAACAGAAATGAAAACGATAAGTGATTTCAGCTCCTTGTTGTTGAGGAAGTGATGATATTTTTCCTTAGTTACACAGTTTGGGTTGCGTACATGAAAGAAAAGTTAGGGCGTTACCTGTGTGACGTCATCACAATGAATCCTGGAGCTATTTTTCTGAAAGCGTCATAGTTTCAGGGGTCTACTTATGTATGGTAAATATTACCAGGTGATAAGGGACATGAGTCATGACCACATGGCACAAACTAACAGAGTTTGCCTAAATGTGTAGAGATGTTGTCGAAATGATGTTGTCATGAGTTTAAAAAGATGAATTAAACAAACAACCCAACTATAAAGATGCAGTTTTTCAGAGTGAGCAACTTAACTTATTTTGGATAATCATCCATTCAGGTTGAACTAAACAATGCAATTATTTTTCTTCCTTGTTTTCTTATTTGCTTAACTTCCTAATACAATGTTATTTCCTGATTTTCTCAGGAACATGACTCAACACATAAATGTATCTGGGTACTTTGTGTTATGGACATCACGGGATCTAAAACCAAGTACCTGGAAACTGGTCTAACCAGTTGGCTCCTTCCACAACAGTCAAAATGTTAAAGAGAGCAACAAGCTGCTGCCTGCCTGTTTCCAGAAACCTACTGCAAATATGTTAATCTCATTTAATAATGAAGTGTAGTCCTAATAAGACATTATGGTTACTTAAAACCATCTTGTGTACCTCAACACAAACCAAAATCTTGATCAAGTGGAGAATGTTTGTGCACAGGATATGTATTTGTGTGCAGGTCAATAAACCTTCATTGATGCAAACTCACAGGTGTCGTTGCGTTGGTGTAACCTCTAACAAAGTCTCGCATAGCACACACAGACATGGCTGTGCTTGCCCAGTGTGCAGCAGGGCTTGGTTTGTGCTTCATTGTTACACAGGGGCAGACTGGTGTGTCAACAAGGGAAATAACCATTGACTGTATAAAGATGGACAAATCAAATAACCTTTATGACAAATCACTGTTGTCATAAAGGTTAACTCAACCTATTGAACTTAAATATGTGTTTGTACCAGGCTGTAAACATGTTTATTTCTGCTGTGAAGTTAGACTTTTTAACAGGAGTGTCTATAGGAATTTACTATGTTTTGACCCACCAGAGGATGATGGGTGAATTGCATTTTTTAGCACTTCCACAGACTTTAGTTTTTCCAAAGGAGCTTGCCGTATGGAATTATGTCAAAAGGGTTACCGATGTGTTAAGAATATATTGTTTCTGATCCATCATAACCATGTGATGAGTTGTGTAAGAGAATATGTAACAACAACAAACAAAGGGAGTTTTACTAAATATTTCCTAAATCTTCTACGACCACCATAGACTATAAAAAGGTAGACGGAGCTTCCCAGTAGGTTTGTGAAGAACAAAAGTGAAGATTGTAAACATTTTTATTTTGTGCTGTAATGTTGTCTTTTAAACATGGTAGTCTATGGGATTTGCTCTGTTTTGGAGCCATTAGTGGGCTTCATGTTTCTCCGAGATTGTCTCTTGACCGCTACGACATTGTACAACAGGCAACCTTAAATAATATAACATATAAATCTGTAAAACTCGAAAGCACATAACACATGTTTGTCACGCATCTACAAGGAGGCTGAGAAAATTAATTGTATCAAACTGCATATTTTCACAAATATAAATTCATATTTAGTTGTAATTACTCTCCAAATGTTTACATTCTCTGGGGCCTTCTTTATTAACAGACATGTTGCGGCTGTATACTCCACCTATACTCCTTATACTCAGCTGATCAGTATCTCTTGGTTTTACGTAAAGCCAGAGGAGATATAGTTTTCTCTGTTGTAGCTCCTAAGCTGTGGAACAGTTTACCCATCTCTGTGAGGTCTTCTCAGTTGAAATCCTACTTCGAAACTCATTAATTTTCAGTAGGTTGCAACTCTTAGATTTGGTCTGGAGTCTATCTTTGTTGTGTTAATTTCTTTACCTGTTATCTCTCTGGTGGATATTAACATCCTGAAAAACAACTGTCAGTTATTCGGTGTTTGGCTTCTGTTTTATTAAGTGATTCACAGATTTGCAATTCTTTTCAATGTGGAGAACAAAATGTCTCTTTTCGGATGAAGTGACTCCCTGATTCTAGGAAATGCTGATGTCAGGTATTACTGTCAGCTAAAGCGCATAAGCAAAGATGGTTGAGGATTCTCTTTCAATGCAGACAAAGAGACTGAATACAAGGACAGTGTGTAAAAATGGCGCCCTCTGCTGGTGAAAAATGCACCAGTGACATTTGACACATAAACTAATGCTGTTTATTTAAAAAAAAAATGTAGTTTAAAGTTAAGACATGGTAGCATTTCCCTAAAAATCATTTGATGATTTTGCTGCCTTGATTGTTGTTTGGATCAGACAGTTTCAAGTTGTTTATTTGTCACATGCAAGATAGCAGTGAAATGCTGTGTGCAGTGGACATCCATTTAAAGTTAGTAAAGTCAGATAGTGGAGTGTGTTTTTTTATTTTTCCACCAGGTCAAATAAATGTTTATTTTAAGTCTGGATGACCATAAATGTATGTAAAAAACAGAAACCTGAAGCCGATTTGGTTAACGTGTAACTGTAGAGGATTTCAATTCTCCACTAAAATAGTTGCAAAGATAAAACTGCTGTTCTATGTTTGTCTGTGTTTCTGTGGCATGAAGTGGTTGGGATTTGTGTATGTATGCATGTGTGTGTGTGTGTGTGTGTGTGTGTGTGTGTGTGTGTGTGAGCAGGCAGGTAAACACAAAGATAGCAGAGATGCTCAACCCGACTACTGACCCCAGGTGACCTGTGTTAGATAGTTGATTCTCTTTAACAACAAAGAGCCGGCTTGTTGGGTAACCTCAGTAAAGGATGAAAGGACATTTAGGGGACTTTTGGAGACATAACCATTTGTTGAGACATTTTTTAAACCTTACACATAAAAAAGCGAGATGTTGACTCAGAGAATGACAGGAACAGCAGCAGTGTAACCCATAACCGCTGCATACTTCACCTGTTTCCAGTTAGTTTATCAGCTTCAGGAATGACATAATTTAGCATCAAATGTATTTCTTTTATTGACCTGGTCAAACAAATGGAAAATGATTTCTTAGGTTCACAAAACTGATTAGACATAATTATGGAATTTCTAAGTGAATAGGGGGAAGGGTGCTGTAGCTCAGGAGGTAAGAACAGTTGTCTGTCAACCTAAAAACGTTGGAGGTTCGATTCCAGAAGATTCCTGAAGTGTCCTTGGGCAAGACACTGAAGCCCATGTCACTTTGGAGAAAAAGATCTGCTAAATGACCATATTAGAATTTTTTTACTTAAAATTCTCTCAGGAATGTTTTTTTAGGCTTAACATTTGCTTTGACGCATCCAGAAGATACAAAACAAATAATATCTCTGCTTCTACTTTTTTCAATAGGTTTTAATAAACAACATGCCTTGAATAAAAACCCGCTGAAGAAAACTAATAAAGAGGTTTGTTGCTGCTTGTTGCTGTTTTTTCTCCTCTCAGAGAGGATTATGTGGCTGACCAGGTGAAAACAAGGCCTGACATTGTTGCTCTTTCTTTCTTGCATGAAGACTTCATTCATCACATGATTCAACATTTTTCCTCCAGATTGTCACTGACACACAGCTATACATTATTTCTTTTAACCTAAAATGTACACATGAATATCTGAGCATAATCAGAACTGAGTGCAAAAAGTCATTTATATGCATAAATAAGGCTGGAATTATTTCTCCATAATATTTAGTTATTACATTTTAATTGTTATCTAATGTTCATAAAACAAAATATGCCCAGTAAAAGTATTGATCGACATAATTTTGCTTGTCATAACTTCTCCAGTTTGATGGGATTCTTTGCAAAGCATACGTGTAGCACCGTGGTCTGAGGTAGTACGAAAGTACATATGATGCCACCTTAAGCTGACTCCACCTTCAGTCGTCTAAGCTGTATAAAGAAGGTAGAATCTGTTTCTCCCTCTCTCCTTCTCTCTCACAAAAAGTCTTTCGCCAAACTTTAAGCCGTTGAGATCCGATATCGCCTTCATCTCAGGAGGGTTGTGCCTACGGACACACAAGGCCGTCTATCTGCAGAGTCCTGGAAGAGAATTCTGCTCAGCTTGTTCTTCAGTCCCAGCTCAAACTATGCAGTCTGCAGGCTTGGAGATTCTTGGGATCATCCTAGCTGTGTCTGGCTGGCTGGGGGTGATGGTGGCCTGCGGCCTGCCCATGTGGAGGGTTGCTGCCTACATCGGGCAGAACATTGTCATCTCCCAGGTGATCTGGGAAGGCTTGTGGATGAACTGTTCGGTGCAGAGCACAGGTCAGATGCACTGCAAGGTGCACGAATCCATGCTTGGGCTGCCGGTTGATCTGCAGGCAGCTCGTGCCTTGGTCATAGTGTCCATGGTGCTTTGCATTGTGGGCATCTGTCTGTCTGTGGCTGGTGCTAAGTGCACTAACTGTAGCCGGGATGTGAGCAGCAAACCCCGCTTTGTGGTGGCTGCTGGGGTAACCTTCATCATAGCTGGACTCTTGCTGCTGGTGGCCGTGTCCTGGACAGCCCACGCCATTGTTCTAGGCTTTTACGATCCACTGCTGGAGGAGACGGCGAAGCGGGAATTTGGGAATGCTCTGTACTTTGGCTGGGCTGCTTCCTGCCTGCTGATTCTAGGGGGAGCCCTGCTTTGCTGCTCCTGCCCATCCAGCTCACCCACAGTCCAAAGTGGTGCACCCTCTGCGCCGTCTCGCGTGGACTATTCAGCAATCAAAACCTTGCCAGCCAATGGATATACCAGAAGAGACTATGTATGATACTATGACATGAATGAAAGTGTTTAAAATATTAGTGCTTGTTTAATAGCAGCTTTAGTGTCAAGCATGACTGATACATGTTTCGTGTTGTGGTTTTTCATGACTTTTACTGGAGTAATTGCTTAGATTTAATCTTTTTATATTTTAAAACAAAACAAAAGTGTGTATGATCCTCAAAAACTCATAAAAAAAGAATAAAACTTTGAAAGAACTGATTCACGACAAAATATTTTCCTTGTGTAGAAATATTTATTAATTGTATTCCTTTCAGCGACCATGTTGCTCGGTATGCAGAGGTGTGGACACACGGCAGCTGTAGGTCCGCATCAGCTGGCCAATCAGAGCCGTTCTTGTGCATGCCAAAAAGAGGTATTTTATTTCAGAGTTAATGGAGTAGAGAAACAAAGGGGGACTTGTTTCTGGAGAGCACCTTATGCTTCCCTTCCATTGAGGCCCATCATCCATTTGCAAAGTGAAACTGAGTCAGAGATAAAAGTCTTTGTCTGCAAGGGGATGCAATTTGCACTGTAACAGAGTCTGAACGGAGCCACAATGACTCCATTGATAAGCTGGTCTGCAACTGTTTACCTTCCTCCCAATGAGTTAGACTGGACTAAAAGTGTCAAAAACCTGAATAGCAAAACATTTGAATTGGAAGTTGAATGGAAAAACAAATGTTTGCGTTCGGACATGGTTTTCTTACAGAAAGGTGATAAAACAGCTGGTTGCAGCTGCAGGTGGACAAACAGAACACAAAGTCGTGTGATTGACACAAAAATGTAGAAAGTGACATCATAAAAAAGGCTGCAGTTTCTCTTACTTTGCCTTTGCAGCCCCGAGTCCATGTGTTTAACGGGAAAGTGAACAAATCAGTTGGAAGTGATGATAAGTTTGTCACTCAACAGTAAATATGGCTTGTTAAACGGAATGCAAACACAAAGGCATGAACAGCAACAACACCATCATTTAAAACGTACACATTTTAAAAAAAAATTTTCCTGCTGGAGTTTTCTTTAGTTTATGCAAACATTTTTAATGAATTTTTAAAAATACAGTTTTTTTCCAAAACAAAATCAAAGCAAAGATGATTTTCAGTCACCTAAAGCTTGAAAGATTTAACTGAATGATAAGGAAAGCTGATAACTGACCCTTGAAGGGAGAATATACTCAGGGAGAGTATTTTAATTTAATTTAATTTAAAAATTTTACCCCGACACACACACACACACATACAGAATGCGCACACAAACAATTGTATCAGCTTCTGACACAAAGGTCACTTCTCTGTTTGTGGCTTGAAAGCGTTTGCACTGAAATTCCCACGTGGGCTCTCAGGGAAACCAACGAGTCAACGAAACTGAGAGGAAGAAGTTGTTTTTAGCTCACATACCAGAGCGAAACACAGGTTGACATCACCTAGAGCATGTTCATATTGTACTTTTTGACTTTGACCATGTTTGCAGGTGTATTTTTAAATGGAGGAATGGGAAAGCTTGACCTACTCATGTTAGTAGGTCAAGCTTTGCCCTACAAATGAGATGGCAACTCTGTTCACAGAGCTTCAACACAGGAAAACTTTTCCAAAGAAGAACTAAAGGGGGATATGTTTCACCTTTTCTATTTAAAGTCAGATAGCAGCTGACACTTACGCTAAATTTGTTTATAAATCTACCGAAGAACTAAAGATAAAGTTGTTATCAAATTAGGGAGGATCTTATTGGACAGATATACATTTAAAATACTCCCTTTGGTTCCCAAACAGACATCTTAGCTTAAACCAACCTTTCAGTACTGCATCTTCTGTCCTAATGAAAAACTTATCATCTGTAATGATGGATATAATTCTGTGTTATAATTTGTTTCTAAATAATAAAATGCTTCACACCCTTCCTCAGCTCATGTTGTTTCTTCCACTTTCAGTCCGTTATCTACAGCTATTTTCTATCCCCGTTATCCTTTAACCACACCGAACCTGAGAGATGCAGACCCACTGTTTACTCTCCCCTCACCCACACAGCTGCAAGAGCTACCGAGACTGTGGAGGTTCAATGATTAAGCTGATACCGTTTACATGCCAAGGTTGCGTGTTTTTGGCTATTCAAGTGAGGTGGGAGTAAAGATAATTTGAACTCTTCCTCAGCCAATAACAGACTGACTCCACCTTCTATCTCAAACAAATCTGCAGCTTATTTGAGCCGTTAGCCTTCGAGAGCCTCTCATTCAATCAAAAAAAAAACATCTGTGTGCTTCCACATACGCTTCGGACATGCCTTCAGCTGGATTGGAGATACTTGGAGTGGCACTGGCCATCCTGGGATGGATCTCAGCTGTTGTTTCGTGTGCCCTGCCCATGTGGAGAGTGTCTGCTTTTATTGGTGTGAACATCGTCACAGCCCTGACGACCTGGGAGGGAATCTGGATGAACTGCGTGTTTCAGAGCACAGGCCAGATGCAGTGTAAGATCCATGACTCCATGTTGGCTCTAAGTGGTGATCTTCAGGCTGCTCGGGCCCTCACCATCATCTCCATTGTGCTGGGAATTGTGGGACTCCTTATGGCCGTTATGGGGGCAAAATGCACAAACTGTGTGGATGAAGATGCAGCAAAGGCTCGGGTTATGATAGCTGCTGGGGCTGCTTTCATCCTGGCTTCTCTCACCGAGATAATTCCAGTGTCATGGTCCGCCCATACTATCGTCATGGAGTTCTACAATCCGGTTATACCTGAAGCCCAGAAGAGGGAAATCGGTGGCGCTCTGTACCTGGGCTGGGCTGCTGCAGCTTTCCTCCTCATTGGAGGCAGCATCCTTTGCTCCAGTTGTCCACGGCAACCAGAGAAACGCTACGGGCCTCCATCAAAGATCTACTCCCACAGCAGGTCTGTCGCCCCAAGCGGCTTCGACAGGAGAGACTACGTCTGAAGAAACACCTGCTGTTTTCACACATTTCCCATCATGAGAAGGACTGATAACAGAGACGTGTCGGGACAATAACATCTTTAATGTTTTTTCTCTCTGCTTTCAAATTGAGATATCAAAACTTCAAAAGAAATGTGTTTTTGTTTGTTTTTTCAGTCTGTCTGTGTGTGTGTGAGTACATTTCTTTTTGTTTTAACCTTGTCACCAGTGGAAGCACTGAGTCTAAACCATGTGTTAGCGTGTGCTGCAGGTGTGCCTTATGCTGTACATCCATTACTCATAACTGTACAATTTTTGATTCGAGTGCACAGAATTGATCCTATTTTTAACAAAAATGTGTCACTGTGAATCAAAAAGTAAGCCTTTCAGTGTGTCACTTCTTGTTTAAACACCTTCTAGTATTTTTTTAACTTAGATTTGATTATTATTCTCTATTATTCAGTATTTTTAGAAATATTGTCCATTTTTTATTTCAAGCAAAAAAGTTGTATTTTGATTAAATTGATAGACATAAAATAACATCTTATGTCATTACTTCTCTTGTCAAATCTGATATCTGTTTATTTTTCACTTGCTTGAAATTTGCACGAAACAACAGGTTGAAGATCTTTGTTCTGTTAAAGTGCAGCTGCATGTAAAATGTGGCGCAAGCCTGCGTGTCATGGTAGCCTGGTTGTTTCATATTATACAGTCCAGATGAATGATTGTCTGACCCTTTTCATACACATAGCAAAGATGCTCTGTGTGACATATATGGGAACATATTATATGATGGCAAAACCACAAACCTCAGAAAACAGGAAAGAATCAATCATGACAGAATGTGATGATGATGAGATGAAGAAGAGGACAGGTCCTCATGAGACAAGTTCTTCTCAGAGTGGCGCAGGGATCTGCAACATTTACAAATCATGTTCAGAGCAGCAAGCAACCTGTTAAAACAAAAAAAAAAAACAACTTCATTTTTTCATAAATATGAAATCTCATATTTTCAAGAAACACAAATATATTTCAATTTTAGGTAAACTGTTGAAAAAAATAGTATATATATACAAGTTCTTCTGTTGGATGTAGATATATTTTTTTAACTGTAAAAGTAAAAAAGAAGCCCATAGTTTCCATCTGAATAATGAGAAAAACATATTTTAAGTGTCATTATATTATAGAAATCCTATTTAATTATTTCTTGAAAAGACAGCTAAAAACCTTCAGTTTTTATTACATCTGTTTTTAAAAACATTTGTTGTTCTTAATTTTTCTAGCAACAGGTTGCAGACCCCTGCAAAGCTTTCTTTTCTGACTTTTCCAAAACATTTATGTACGAGAGATCAGAACCATCAACACCAGCATGAATTCCATCTGGTATCGGATCAGAAACGTATTTCAGATTAAGCATAAATATGAAAAGAACAAAAAAAAGACAGTATGGGCCAGATTTACTAAAGCTTTGCGTGTACTAAAACGCGTGCAAACTCATTGGACACGCAAAAAAAGTACAAACTGATTTACTAACAGGGTGCAAAACTGCCTACGTCACTCAA
>JBAMHX010000010.1:26966227-26985466 GCA_037177515.1 Pseudomugil tenellus
TTCTGCAAAGAGCTAGAACAAATTTCTCAAGTTAGTATAATTTCCTACTGATCACAACTAAGTGCAAAAATGTTGCTAAAATAAATAATACTCTATTCATTACGGAATAAGTCAATTTGGAATAAATACTTTAAATAGCAGTAAACAGTTGTACACTTACACTTAAATCAGTAGAGAAAGCTTGTTGATGTAATCTAACAGGCAAAATTTTCACGAGTTTGTGTACATATAAAATATATATGCACACAAGGACAGAGAGAGAGTTACAATCTGCTACAAAAGACAATTTCCTTTGTGATCAGCACAGCTATACACATTCCCTTTTCAGTAAACTAGATGGTGTAATCTCACAGGAATCTCAGTTTTTACTATGACTCTCTAGTGGAGCAGAAATCTGCTGAGGCTCATGCTCCCACGCAAAAGCAGGAGGCGAAGCTTCCATCATTCGCGCATTCTGTGATACAATTCAACAGGTTCATTCCAGTTTGGAGGGATGTTATCTAGAGGTGGATATGAAAACATGTACTGAGGTGTTATACATGTGGAAAATGCAGCTGAGACAGAGAAATGTGGAATATTATTCACACAGAAATGAGCTGAGGACAATTTAGACTAGAATATGCAAAAAATAATAAACAAAGAAAGATACATAAAAAAAACATCAATGAAGTGCAAAAATCTGGAAAAGTTTGAAGGAGTTCAAATCTCATCAGAGTTGAAAAAAACAGTGTATTGTAGTATCTTTTACCGTGTAAGTCTTGCTGTACTGTGTTGAGGATTTTTCAGCGTCAATGATCAATTTTAAATTGTGTAAATAAACCAGCTGGATTCAGCTCCACCATTTAATTTCAGAACATAAGTGTCTGTTTTCTATGACTGCTTGAAGTTTTAGTCATTTCACTGGTTCTATATATTAAAAAAAGAAAAAAAAGTTATTTTTTTGAGAGGATTAAGTCAAACTGATTAGAGCAACGTTCCATCAGGTTGAGATACAGCTTTGACCCGAGATGCCATTTTAGCCTTCTAGTGGTCAAACTGGAAACATACAAGAAGAAATGACTGGAAAAAAAGAAAAAGAACTTCAACTCACACTTTCAGTGTCATCTGATGGACTATTATTCTGTTTTCTAATTTATTATTTGCTATTTCTTTTTCCACTAAAGGAAGACAATAAGAATTGAAAATAATCACCATTCCTGCAAAGATGAGGTTTTCTTCTCCTTTTTAACATTTTCTTTAATGGTTTGCAAACATATATTTAATACCCCACTGAGAAGTTACAGCAATATCAATTAACATTACAGCTGTTTCTATGACATTGTTTTAATTATCTGGTTTTGTCTACAAATCAGAGATGAGCAGTTTGTGTTTCAGAGCTGCAGACGTTCTGCAGTTGTTGGATTTTTTTTGCTGCACCGCACCTGTACACCATCAATGGGCTACTGGTTTGGGTCAAACTTGAATGTAAGGTGTTTAAGAGAAGAATTTAATCTGAATAAGGTGTGTTTATTGGAGCAAACAGGAGTGCAGCCCTCGCAGGCCGGAGTTGTTCGTTCCAATATGTACGACTAGAATTCCCAGTCCAGCTTGTGCACACGGGCACAAAGAGACGGGAACTAAGAAATACAAGCCAAGAAGAAGAAAAAGGAGGATTTTTCCAGTGTGGTGGTTTCTACGGTTTGGGTCAGACAGCAAAGATGTTCTAATCAATCACTAACCAGAAAGATGTAGCCGACTCTCTGGAAAAGAAAAACAACCTCATGAGACCGAAGCAGCAGAGATGGGGACAGGTTCTGCAGGAATCAAGCTGGCTTTTTGGTCCGTTTTAAAATCTGTACAATCAGCACTTTTCCTATTTCAGTTCTTTTGAAACAATCTGCTCAGCTAAACACTGAATCCAGAAAAATTATTTTTTAATAACGTTTCATTTTAAATAGTTAAATATAATGCCAAAAAATTGCTTCAGTAAAACATAATGTTCTAATTTATTTTATATTTATTAATCATTTTAGCATCTTTTCTATAAAAAACATTAAAAAGAGGCAAACTTTAAAGAAAGTTTTTATTGATTTGCACATTATCACAAACAAAACCGCTTTAACAACCAGAATGTAGTGTAGGGGACGATGTGATGGAAAATCAAAAACACATAAAAGAACATTCAGTATAATCCCATTTTAGTCCTGTTAGTGCAAAGCTCCCAGCACATCTGCCGAGACATTTCATTCACACATTTTCTTTTGATTTGATGTAAAATTTAACAGATTTTAAGCCAACTAAGCTGCAGAAAAGAAGCTACCATTTTGTTTTCCCTTTTGTTTGTGGCATAGTGGGCGGAGCAGATAACGTATCCACAGTCATTCTGGCTTTACAACATGCTATCTGCATCGTTCAGCGGAGTGTACAAGTAGGCGGCGCTGTCCTCCTCATAGATGATGGCCACTGTTTCCCCAGCATCTGGCACCGTTGCGCTGCTTTGAATGTACGCCTGACAGAAATGGAGACAACAAGAAGTGCAAGGAAGAATTTACTTTAAATTAAAAATGAAAAAAATCACTTTGTTATAGAATTTAATAAACTGAAATCTGGAAACTCAAGAGAAGTAAATACCCTCTCCAGGAGCTGCAGCCGCTCTTCGTTCAGCAGGTTACTTTGTCGGAGCTGGCTGACCGTGTTTTCCAACCCGATCAGCTTCTCCAGGTGTCTGCGGTGTCGCTGCTGCAGCACTTTCACTTTTTTCTGCAGCTCAGCCACGATCGCCTCCAGCTGCTCCTTACTCAAGCTGTTCTTGTGGTAGCTGCGAATGGAAGAGAAAAAAAGATCCAATAAAAAGTACCACAAGCATCCAGTAGAGTGACTAAAGGTCTGCTGGGAAGCCAGGAGTTGGTGCTCACCAGTGTTCCTCCAGCTGCTGATCCTGCTGCTCCGCATCGTCCACCTCTGACATGCTCTCATCTCCCTCAGCTCCGTCCCTGTCCAGTCTCTCCAGAGTGAGGACCAGAGACGGCGGAGACGGTGGTATGTGTTTGGACACGATGGGCAAAGTAGATGAGATGGGTTCGGAGCTCAGCGCGGATGACAGCACCGTATCCGGGGAGGTGAACTGATTGGAGGTCTCACTGGGGAAAACGTTGGGTATTGTCTCAAAATATGCGATGACTTGAGTTTCACGACCTTCTGGGTCATCTGAGAGCTCGTCGGTGGTGTAGGTGACATCCTGAAATCCGTCCGAGCCCAGAGCATCATCTGTGCTGCCAAATATGGAGTCACTCATAAGCAGCCTGCCACCTTGCCTCAAAATGGCAGCAGTGATTTCATTCACCAGCTCCTGTTGTCCATCCCCAGCAGCGCAGTCTGACATCACCACCACCTCTGCGTTCTCCCCGCTGCTAGCCAGACCATCGACTGTCTGGTACAAAGTTAAAGGGAAGCTCACGCCTGTCTCGACTCCATCCACTGTTTCCAGGGAGTCTGTCTGGAGAGAAAAGTCAGATGTTTCGATGTCACTTGACTCCACAAAACCGTTTTCTCCTCCTCGAGATGGATCAACAGCGATCTGGAACAGCTGCACCATGCGCAACGCACTCTGAGTCTCTGCAGTTTCGGAGGTCGCCGTCCTGTCATCTGACTCTGTTACGATGCGACTCTTGTTAGTTCTGAGTCGTTTTGGGTTGGTCTCACCGAGATCCGGAGCTTTTCGTTTCTAGAAAAACAGAATTTATGTTTATCGAAGGCAATGTTTTCAGTTTCACTTAAAGTTGATTTGTGCTGCAGATGCAATCATCTCCAATTAACTTCATATTTTATACAAGATGCAAGAAGCAGGGTTGGCCTCTTTTCTTTTTGTCTTCTTACAGCATCAAGTAATACTTGATAAATTACTTTAATTACATTAAATAAGAAAATTGAGTCATGCAAAAAAGAAAAAAACAAACCTATCAAACAGGGACTGTTACACCGGCCTTTATATGAGAAATAGGAGCTTTGCAAAACCCTAAATGTTCCGATATGATGATGGGAGGTTTAATTTGCTTCTTACCTCAGCCTCCTGGAAGACTGTCGGCACAGCGTCGCTCTCAAGGTAACGGATCCCCCAACGCACCTTAAAACATGAAGGTGCAAAATGTTCGTGGCAGATATACTGGTGTCGGGAAGGAGTCCAGTTCTCACGGCCCATGTTTCTCAACCACTGCTGCAGTCGGACCGGGTCCTGAAGCGGGAACCTAGAAACCATTAAATATTACAACTGTAAGAAACTAGTTATTCCTTAAAGACTGTTGCAGCACTTTTACCTAAGAAACCAGTCTCCTCATCCTTGACAGGAAAAATAGCTATTACAAGACTTAACGCATAAAAAATAGTAAAAGTCCAGTTTTTTAAATATAAAGGTCGTTAAAAAATGTCAAGGGAGCATATAAATGAACATTTTTCAGGGATATTCACTATTTATTACTTTGACATATGTTCAATCTTCTGTTTTTTGGTGTTCCTTACAAGACAAGAACCAGATTATGCTCCACAAGAATTTTCTGGCTTTTTTAAAACCATAATGTGATGCTAAATATCTCAGAAATTATATACATCATATTTGTCACGCTGGGTGCTTATAGGTTAAAGTTGGGGTCCTTCTGATGATCATTTCTTTAACGTAATAGTATGACTGCAGTTACGATTATACGTGCTTAATAAAGATTAACATGACAGCACATGAAGTATTTTTCTTGAGCAGCTGGAGGAACACTGGCGAGCATCATCTCCCTCAGTTATTCACATTTTTCTGGACTTCTGTAATATTTCACTGCAGTCTTGAGCAATCGTTCTCCATGTTATCTGTAGGTCTGTTAACGTTTCTGTTTAGACACTGGTTACTTGTTTACTTATGTTCAGGCGAGTCCTTGTGTGTAATTTTATTCAAATTGTTTCTTTTTTGCTAAGACATGTATTATTAATTGTTCCAGCATAAAGGTACTAAAAGTCAAACAAATAAGTGGCGATAATTTGTTGCTATCTGCTTGTAACAAAAACACACAATTTGTTCCTTTCTTTTAGTTGTATCTATGTAAAACAGCTTAGATAAGACAGTTTGACGGATAGAAAACAGGGACTCTGCAGCAACAAAGAAATAAAAACTTGCCATATCTCAACATAGTGTGCAATGTGTCCTTAAAATATCAGAGGAAACAAAATGAATGTCAACTATCAGATGAAGAGGATCTGAGAGGAATGTCCTGAAGTTCAGATGATGTCAAAGACTTGATGCAGGGTATGACGGATGCATCTGGAACTTCGGTGGAACCACTTACTGTTGACTACAACCTCATCAGAAATTGACTCCATGGAAGAAAAGCTTTTAATAAGTCATTCTTAAGGATAGCAAGTAGTAAAAAAAAAATACTTTAGGGCATGAAATTACATGAACTGGACTGAAGATCAGTGGGAACAGGTCTGCAACATTACTAAAGCAGTGTGGGATCAGCAGAAACATCTTTTCTAAACATCCTTCAGGAAGCTTGGAGAAGTATTCCACGTGATTGCTTAATGAAATGCCAGGACAGCTTGTTTAGTGGGCCTTACGCTACGGTTTTATTTGTATACCATATTATCATTCATGTCTGAACTGTTTTCAGGGCAATATACACAGAAATAAAAGGTGCCACGTATTTTACACTGTACAATATTTATGTATGTAAGCATTAACAAACCAGGACAGTTCCCAAGAAGCAAGAGCATCAGATATGATCTAATTATTTAAGACGCTGCGGACTCAGGACATTTTAGCTTGTGCTAACTTTGTTCTCTCTGTTGCTGTGTAATCAACTCTACTTTCATTTTGAAAGTGCAGCAACATGTTATTACATGTCAACTGAAATATGTTTTGTACGACTCACTATTACAAAATCATTCTGATAACTCTATCAAGACTAAATAAACTGATAGTTTGGTTTAATTCCCCCCCAAAAAATAATTATAAGTGTCATAGCACTTTAATTGGCATATCAACCCCAATATTAAGATGACATCATCCTTGCAGTGCGATCTATTGGCCCTTACACCATGACTCAGACCCACTAAAATACACGTTTCCAACTAATAGGGTGTAAATCTCTCATGAAAGGCTCAATCGCTTGATAGCACAAATCGGTCAAACTAGTTCCAAAGCACAAAATCATTATTCAAAAAGACTGTCGAAGGTCAAAACAGACAATTATCGACTCGCTAAAACCAGATAAGTCATATAGCCTACTGTAAGGACGCGTCATGATCAGAGAGAATCTAACTACCGACCCCAGCAAACGTGACTGAATAGGAGAGAAAAAGTTGTTTAGCGATAAAAGACGCTTTAAAATAATGTTAATATATATTATATATACAGATTTTTATTATTAAGATTTTTCATAACTGTGATTTAACAGAGCAGACTTGTTAAACAAGTAGCTTACTTGTAAAAGCTTTTCCTGCCATTGCTGTTTCCAGAGTCATTCTTGCAGTTTGGGACCGAACAGTACTTCGGCATCTCCGGCTGTGTTTGGCTGCGATGTTCCGACTTCTCCTGTCCGCCTCGCTCATAACAAGGTGAAAGCAAAGTCCTCCCCAACCCCGGACGGTTCTGCTCAAACTCGTGCTGAGTGTTGTCAAAACGTGGCGCACAGTTGACGAACGATGATCAGCTGTTTAACGTACGACGTCACAATTATGCGACTGCCAAGTTTTCAGGAAATGGAGGGACGCTCTGATTGGATGTTTGTCTGTCCGGCAAACGATGACGTAAGATGTTGATTAAACTTTGCCTGATTGTGAATTCCTGTTATTTTTATTTGTGCTTGTTATATTATGTACATGTACTTAGTTCATTTTTATATTAGTTTTTTACATTAAAACCTTTGCTCATTTTTCTTTTCATTTTTATTTAAATTATTCCAATTTATCAACGTCTATTGATGTTATAGGTGCTGCTGAAAAATCTAATTTTCTTCGCGACCATTATCATATCACACACACATACATATATATATGTGTGTGTGTGTGTGCGCACGTAAAAGAAAAAAAAATAGAAAATAGAAAAGAAAAATTAAGCAAACACACAGAATACAAAAACAGCAGAACATTTTTTTCATCCAAAAGATTACCTCTCCCTTTGAGTATTGATCCTTTGTAAATTGTATTCTACTAAATATTTCTCTCCAGATAGTGACAAAAAACACAGATAAACAGAAAAAATAGGCAATACAAGGTCAAATTATCTCAAAATCTAATAAACTCATAAATTCATAGCCCAAATAAAAATCAGAGCTTAAAACATACTTTGTGGATGCAAATGGTAAATAGGAAGTAGGCTCACAATGTAGTTTTTATTTTGTCACTATTTATCAATATCAGGCAACTTTTATGCACAGTATTTACACTGCTGCTAAGAAGTCTGTTATATTTATTATATAACTTAGAATGAGCAACTTGGTCAACTGTACAGAATAAATTTAGCACATAATAGAAGAAAATACAAGCTTGTTTCTAAAATCACTGGACTAGTGTTTTTTATTCAATAATTTTCTCCAAACATTACACAGAATCTTTAAATGATACAGTATATATATACATACACATCAGTGTATTTCTTTATCTAAAAAGTTGAGGGCCATTGGACAATGCAGCTGTGCGTTTCAAGACAGGATTGTTTTCCGGACGTCTGTGTCATGAAGAAATTCACATATGGGATTAACAAGCCACTGATAATTGAATATGTATTGAAGACTAGAGTGCCATAAGTGTTGCTGTACACCAAAGCTAATTTGAGGAGTTGACTGTGCAGGAGCTGCCGAGTGAGTGGCACAATGACTATCGAGGATGAGATCATGGAGCGCAACAGTACCTTCCCCAAAAGGAAGCAGTGCAAAATAAAGGTTACCAGATAAAAACATCACTAATGGCAAACAGCACCTTTATGTATGAAAAGGGAATCCTTTTTCTTCTCTTTTTTTTGGACTGAAACCATAACCAGATTTTGTATTCCTGTGGAATGAAAAGTGAGCTCACCTACTGATGCTCGGCTTGAGAAACATTGACAAACACGTTGCTCTTGAACCAGATTACAATCTTCTTAACCATGTATGCAGGCCAACAATACAACGCTAGGTTTCAGTCACAAGAAGCTCTTGCTAAAACTGAACAATTATCTTCATTACAGATCTTTGGTACATACCAGCTATTTGCATCTACTAAGGATATCAAATACTTTAAAAGGACAAGCAGCTCAAAAGAGACTCATCTGAAACTCTCGGGGTTGGTGTCTTTACCCAGTGATGCAACACGCAAGCAGGCAAATGGACGACGGAAGCATGAGTTTTCCAGTTTAACCAATGATGTGAAAGAATACTATCAGTTCTGGGCCAGTCTAAGTGATCTCTTTCCATCAAAACTACACCACATATTTTCTGCGGACAATTAGGTCGTTTGTTGGGGAAAGGGATCTCTTAGGCTAAGCATGAACAACAGCATGTCTGAGCACCGGAGGGAATGAGGTGGGAAGAATGGTTGGGGTCCGACAGGAGGTCATCAGTTTCACAGACAGATTTCAGATTTCGTGCGGCATCTACATCATCCCCAACTGCATTAGCGTGTTGGCGTACGCCATGGGCTTGACATTTGGATGAGGCTGTAAAAAATGAGGGAGAAGACAACAATAATTAGTTGCAGCTTCAATATGATGGTTGCTAAAAGACACACATGACATTCTGCTAATAACACTTTTCTCATCTGCATATCTATAGTGCTATATGAAGTAATATAATGCATGTGTACAGCTGTTTCAGTAAAATACAAAAGATATGTTTGCATCTGAAGCCCAGCAGATGTCACTGTAACACTACATGTTATCATAATCTGGACCTTGGAACATTTCAGTATGTGTATTATAGTTAATATGAAGAGATATAAATACACAATGTCTAATTGTGAGAGCATTTCCAAAACATACACCACTCACATTAGTTTGAGATATTGAACTTTTAGTTAAAATGTTAAAAGTTTGATGCTGCATTGATATTATATCATGATTTTTTGACATATAAACAATAACAATAATCATTTCTACAAAATTAATCCCAATTGGGAAATTCAGCTCTGCATTTAACCCATCTCTAGGTGTACAAGACAGCAATGAGCTACAATGTTTTGAAAGGGAGCAGTTTTGGGGGGTTAATGCCTTGCTCATGGCCCCATTGTGGTTCAGGTGTGCTGACACTTGGAGGCCTCAAACCCAGGTTTTCCAGACACAAACCCATCTCTGTAAACACTACGTTAACACTCACCCATTACATATACTTCTATAATCTGTTTATTGAAACTAAAGCTGCAGGTGTGGGTTTATATAGATATGGTCTGATGATGTCAAAATGTTAAGAGTTTGATGAAGAGGACTGTTTAAATGTACGCTGTCACTGAACCAGAACATTAAGTGGTTGATTTATGGTGATTTTTTGTGGCTGATCATCTTCTTAGAGAACAGCATGTGGTGGAATAAAAACCTGAACATAAAACAGTTGTGCATGTTCATCATCATATTAAAAGAGAAATATTCCTGTAAATAATGTACATTACAGTAAATAATACTGACCACAGCAGTGAACTGATGAAATTCTGGCTTGAGGTTGGATCCCCTGAGGTGGATATATGCTCCTTTGTTTCCCATCTGATCACTGGAGGACACAACATACAATCACAATGTGCAGCTTTGCTAACACTGAGATGGACGACGGTCATTTAAAATACAAAAGGTAAAAACTATAAAACACTGTAAAAACTCATTAGAGGTAAAATTTAATTGTTAATTAAAATGTGGATCGAAGTTTCGCCGTTCAGCTGAATCTTCTGGGTGGAAGGACTAAGCGTGCATCAACTTTCCATCTGCTTCATTCCTGATGTTTTTTTTTACATGAACTCGCTCTCTTGTAGCGCGAAGGTGGATGTCACCACCATGTCACCAATCATGGTCAAATATTTCATTTAACACATTGAAATCAATCTGATTAGAAGTTCCAAAACTGACATTTTTACATGGAAGACAAACTGATTCCATCAATTATGTGTTGACATAATGCGAAGTACATACTAATTCCACAGAAGATTTTTATTTTATGTTTTTATGACCGACATTATAGACAATAATCCTGAACTCTTTCAGTTTCCAACAGAAACACATTAGCGACAGTCCAGATCTGGTTCTCTGTCACCATTTTCCAAGTATTCCCTGAACCTCACTGTGTCATTTAACCCCACATGGGCCGAGCGTGCACAGAAACGACATCCACCACAGCAACTATCAGCATGAGCGTAACCATGGTTGTGTTTGGCTTTAAGCGTTTATCATACTTTCAGGAGGATTCAGCTGCAACTGCAACCAAAACTTTTGGATTTACAGTTAAGTCCAAAATTAACTTCATGTGCGACAAAACTAATGAACAGCACATACATCATCTGCATGCTGCAGCTAAGTTGGACAACACCAGAACTCACCAGTAGTTGGGTGCTGAGAACACGGTGATGCACTTTCCTGAGTGAGTGACCTCGTAACCCTCTGCTTTGACTTCATGACTACGCACAATGTAGTCCAGCTTGTTCTGCTCCAGGAAGCGCTCCGTCACATCTGGTCCGAACTGACAACTAACCCCTCGCTTGCTGATCGACCGGCCGTTCTATAACAGCGAGATGAAGACAGAATGGTAATTTGTCAGCAGTAGAAGACGATGGACTGCTCTCCCATTCCAGCATGTGGGGAACTGACCTGAGGTTGTGGGTCTGACCAGAGAAGATCACACATGGGACCTGTGGATGAGTGGCACAAGGTGTTGACATTTACCTGTTTCCATTTAGGGGAGTTACAAGACCTTGTAAAGATGGTGAATATAATGCCCCACCGGAATCTGGAGGTTGTCTGTTCCTATCAATCTTCCTGAGGTCATCCAATGTGACGCCATCTTCACTGAAAAGTCCACCATGCATAACCTGAGATGAAGAACGACATTAACACATGTGTTGGCTTTCTGTTAGTTTCAGGATACAGTTTAATATACTTTTACTGGGTTTTAAGGTTCTTAGTGGTATCGGTTCTAAATATTTATCTCAACTGGTTTCATATCGAGCCTGTGAAAACCCTAAAGTCTCCGGGACAACACGTTTTATTATAAAAGTTAAGTCAGAACTTTCTCTTCCCATGGAAACAGCACCTGCTGGCGATTGAGGGAGTGAGAGTGAGTGAAATCTGATAGTACTAACCTCCAAACTACTCGCCACTGTGAGAAAACCGTAAGACGTAACATCATTCTTTCACTGTCATAAGCACAAGACGTCCAACTACAAAGGGATAAGAGTTATTTTTTCCTACTGTGAAAGGAATTTAAGTGGTGACGAGCTAAACACGATGAAGTCAGACTGCTCTGAGATGCTGAACTGAGTTATCATTAAAGTCTATCAGTGGAATAATGGCCTACATGTTGCTTGGAGGCACATAGCTCAAAATCTATAAGTCACAGCTTTTTCAGCCATGGCTTAAGGTGAAGCCAAGAAGATTTGCAACATTTTGATGTATAATTCGTGTCTGTAGGACAAAAAGTGAAGAAGTTATAAGAAGTTGCTTGAAGTTTTTCAGGAAACTGAAAACCTAGAGTGGGGCTAGAGTGGGAGAGGAGAAGTGAGATTCTGAAGATTTTCATGATTTTAAAGCTGCCATTATTCGAAATTCGTAAAAGATGTGAACATGAAAAGTCATTCCAGAACAGCTGAATCTTTTGTGACTTGTTTAAAGTTTGAATGGTGTTTCTAGCTGAAAGTATGCTGAAGTTGGAAGAGCTGAAAGGAGGTGAAAGAAGTTGAAGGTTTTGCTTCATTTCGAAGTTTCCACCATTCATTTCAATGGCAAAAAATAGAGTTTTAAACTTAAATGTTTTAAAAAGTATAAACGTTACAAAGTACAAAAGTCATAGCAAGCTACTCCCGAACGAGCTGAACGTTTTGATACCAAAATTGTTGAAATTGGTTGAACGTAGCTGCAGTTGTCGACGGTCAAAAAACAGCGGAAGATATAATAATAAAAACAGGAAAACAGTAGCAGCATTCACATCTTATTAAAAGAGTCATATAAACAAAGTATACATGAACGATTGAAGATTTGGAGTTTAATTGTAAATAAAGGGAAACCATACTACTAAAGAAGGTTAAATACTAATAATTATTCAATTTACTCCATCAGCAGCATCAGATATTGACAATAAACTTTTACTGATTATAGACATCTATATTCTAACACATTTAATTGGTCTTTTGCATGACTTCTCCCAGAAAAACCCAAAATCTTACCAACACTTTGCTGTTGATACACTGTGCAAGTGGAAGCCACTGGAAGACCTCGCTGAAAAGCTGAAACATCTGGGCTGTGTACTTGGCTTTGACCTCCCCTTCAAACCCATACATTTGATTCATGTTGTCCGTCTCGTGGTTACCTGCACATGGAAACTTTATTTTATATAACAAAGTCCTGTTTAAATACTTTAATAAGATAAAGTCTGAAGTTTAATGGTAAAAGATAAACCAAAAGACAGAAGTGAATGACTTTCAGTGTTACTTCTCAGCTGACAGACATAAAATTAGCATACAGTTCCACATGTTATAAGATTAATAACACAAATTCAGAGACCCACACACAGACACACAGTGCTTTCACCTCTAAGCAAGTGGAAGTCGTTGGGGTAGAGCAGCTTGAAGCCAAAGAGGGTAAGAATGACCTCAACAGAGAAAGAGCCACGATCCACAAAGTCACCATTGAACAGCTAAATGTTGTGGTTAAGCACAATGACGCACCAGTTCTGGGTTTGACGCATTTGGTTTTTGTAATTTTAGACCAGATCTGCAAAAACCTTGAAGGCAACTCAGATCACAAGTATAAATAAATGTGACGTACGGCTGAAAGGATACGTAAGGGTTGGTTTCTGAGGGTAAACCGTTCAACTTGAAGATGTTGAGGAGGTCGTAGTATTGCCCATGGGTGTCACCACAAATAGTTATTTTATCTGTCTGTGGTAAAGAGCAATGTAAAAACCATAAATAGACTCTTAAGAACAGTTTTGTAAGTAAAGAAAGAATGTTTTATGTACATATATCTAAATTTCAGAGTCCTTACCTCCTTCACTGCAATTTCAACAAGACTTGGTAGTTTTGATAGAACATCTTTAACTTGAATCAAAATCTGAAAAGGTTCAAAGAGGCATTAATGGAGGCTGTGGGAAGCTGTGTGAACAGCAAGATATGCATTTGCACCTTTACCTGATAGGCACACTTTCTGTGCAGTTTCTTTTGATCTTTGAACCAGTCCATCATGTCTTTCATAAACTGCAACGTGACCTTTCCATCTTCAAGTTTGGGGCCCACGTAGTCATCCTCAATTGCTGCAATACAAATTTATTTTTAATGTTCATTCACTCTACAATCTCTGACATCACACCTAAATTCCTTCGCATGTGGAGTTGGTTACATCTCCCTTTTTAAAAATAATTTATCTAATTCATATTTAATATATTGAGGCTTTCAGTAAGATAAAATGCTGATATAAAGTGATGGTTATATAATAGGACCTGTAAAAATGTAAATGTGCCTTTCAACAGCAAATACTTGCCAATCTACACTGTGGTCCTGTATGTACAACTTTTGCTCATTTTTGGTTTAAGATAAATGAAAATCAGTAAAAAGTACGGTCTGTATCCGGGTGTAACAAAACGGCTCCTACCCACATCACACACCTTTACAATCCTCTTCCAAACTATACCGTGTCATGCTCACATTTAGCACATATGATTCGGGGGGTATACAAGTGCTAATTAATGTGTAGTATTCGTTTGTGCAACAAAAGGAAACTTACTCATGCTTTCAATGTCCAGAGAGTCGACAACAGATTTTTTTATCTCATCACTGGCAATGGCTCTTTCAAAGGCCTTCTGTTTTACAATCTTGTTACATTCCTGATACTTCATCCTTGCATCCTTGTCGTTTGGCCGAACCCTTACTACCTATTATCAAAACAAGGAAAGGATTTGATGTGTACATATTCATAAAATAATCAACTCACATTAAGGTAGACACAAAACAAAGACCTAGTATAACTTTAAAGAACAAGACATGGATCAGATGTGTCCAAATTCAGTACTCGAGGACCGCTGTCCTGCTGGTTTTTCATGTATCCCTGTTCCAGCACACCTGACTCACATTAAATGGATCTAAAAGCCAATGAAATTTTGTACAGTGACTGATTGATTTGAGTCAGGTGTGATGAAGCATGGATACGTGGAAAACATACAGGATTGTGGCGTTGGATGACCAGAGATGGACACCTTTGACAAAGATGCTAATAAAAGTACTGAAGATTTATTTTATGATTAAAGCATGCAAATGTGTATAAATCTAGCTCCAATATCAAATATTATCATTAGACATCTTTGCTTACACACAGTCACGTTTACATACACAGTAAAGTGCTAAACTAATCTCTTTGCTCTCACAGCTGAAATACATTATTGCTTTAGTAAGTTAACAACACCAACAAAAAACAAGAAGCCAATAAGCTGCAGAATGACGCCCCCCACAGGCAGTCTGGATTATAGGATAATCCCTCTTTTAGAGCATTAAGGCAACAAGAGTCTAAAGGCTGCAACATACTCCACGAGAAGCGAGAAATTTGTTCTCTTTCTCAGGGCTCCAAGAAGAAAATGACATCATTTTGTTCTTGCGGAGTATTTGAAGACAGTTCTCGACACACCGGGCTGGCAGAACTTTTTTCTCGAGGGGCTGCGAGAAGTATTCTGTGATTGGTCCGAAACTTGAAGGAGGTGTAACCAGGAAAAGCCGGAAGACAACATATACTGTAGACGGAGTCCATAACCGGCAACTTATAAAGATACGCTCATAGCTAGGAACTCGTGGAAAAAAATAGCCAAAACGCTGAATTCAACAGAGGAAGAGTGGGGAACCTGGTCGAAAACCGGCAGTACCGGCCCTTTATCAGTCTCTGCAGTAGCTGGACGTGCACATAAAGCATGCTAGAGTGGGGGGGCCATATGAACACTTTGGCAGGGTGACTTCTTGTGGAGTGTGAATGCCATGCTGAACAAGAACTTTTTTTTTTATTCTTGCAACCTCAAGAACAAGAACTCAGTTCTCGCTTCTGGTGGAGTATGTAACAAGCTTAACTCAGTGTAGCATGTCGCCAGATACAACTTGATGCTTGGTTCACTTCTTAAATACATGACAGCTGAAAAAAAACCTGCTAACAATTAGTGATTCAACACTTCTTACCGTTTCATAGTCCTTCAGAGCAGCTTTAAACTTGCCCAGTGCCATATTGGAGGTTGCACGACGGTAATATCCTTTTATGTAGTTTTTGTCTATCTCCAGGGCCTTTGTGGCGTCTGCCAGGGCATAGCCATAGCACTCTGTGCGCAGGTATGCCAGGCTTCGGTTGCTGTAGTAGATGGCATTGGATGGATTGAGCTCCAGAGCCTCTGTGTAGTACTTGATGGCATTTTCATAGTCTTTTTCTGAAAGAGAACAACAAGAAAAAAAGACAAACAAAATTATTAAAATAAAGTTCTATAGCATGTAAAAACTCAGAAATTACTAGTTTATTACAGACAGTAATGGGCTCAGATTTCTCTCTTAATTAATTGATAAAGTATATTAACATTTTCAATCATTCAAAGGATAATTAAAAGATAACAGGATAGTATCTTGAAAAATTCTAATTAACATATTAATATGACATAAAAACAAAGCAGTATGTCCCATACAGAGTAAAATTATCAGTACACAATAGATTTTTAATGGTTTATGTTAAGGTTTACTTGAATCTGAGTCTAAGCATAATATTCTAGTGTATTAAGAAATATCATATTAAAGGCAATTAATATATAGCATTTTAGCTTTATACAACATATACAACTAGGTTCTGGGAAAAGAATCATTTATATCCATAGAAAATCATCCTTAAGCTAACCTGAACATCTCTCCAACTCTGGTGAAACATTAAGTTACCTCTAATACTCCCCATTTCTTATCAGTACACAAGCGCAGTTAATTCAGTGAAAGAAACATTTTAGGTTTTTGCACTGCGCATAAATATATTTATTATAACATAATAAATATATGTATCAGAGTTAAATGGTAAATAGTCCTTCAAATACCCCCATATATAAAAGAAAAATCAAATCATCAGTCATTTTATAACTAGCAATGCCTTAGAGGAGATTGCATTATAACTGTCCATCTAAGTTCACCAAAAATAGTTGCGATCACATTTCTCTCCACTTGCACACATGGCAAATGGTAACCATTGAGTGTGTAATATGGCAAGGATGAGCCAGATACAGTGAGTACATATATGAACACGTGGATAAGGTGCACGTTTAGAAACTTGTCAAAGCAGGTGCCTGAAGTTATGGATCCATCACACGTGTCGCACCATTGGCCCAATCCAGAGCTAACCCACAACAGCACACAAAATAAACATGAGTTACAAGATTTTCAGGCAACAAGTGACTGAAATTATCACTATCTTCAGTGATTTACTCTTGTTTGCGGTGTTTTGATCAGGCACTTTCACAGCCACCTCCCCGGCCTCATGGTCAAGTGTTTGTATATGCGGTCAATGAGCCTACCTAAATAAAACTGTGTCCCAGCCCCAAAGATGAGCTTTAAAATGGCATACTCGACACCATAATCATATAATTTGTAGGATTTTCACGAAGTATCGGCAGCAGAACCGCACCTGTGTTACTATGCCGACCCACTTCCGTTAATAATCTCTTTATGTTTATGTCATAACATAAATTTAAAAAGAAACATGGACCAACAACGAAACATCCTTCTCTTTTGCATGGCTTGTTTCAACGTTTATCATCTTGTGTCAACACATTGGCACAGATCTAAATGAAAAGTGTTGAGGTTGTATCATGAAATAGGTAAAGTTTACTTGTTCCCCAACACTCGCCGGTAAAAAGAAAATTCTAGTAGCTTTACCTTATCATCAATTAAAACTGCGCTTAAAAACTGACATTACGGTTTAAACTTTATGGGTTACTGCTCAATAAAACAGATGACCACACAATGAACACTTTAAAAAAAAAATCAAATCTAAACCAGCTTGTAGTGTGTTTTATAGACCACGCGTGTCTAGCTAGCAGCAGCTAGCATCAGCTAGCAGTTTCAATTCATAGCCGATAATGTCAATGAATGGAGTTTACAGTTAGCATGCTCTCTGAACACCATTAGCTTTGCGTAATATTTGGGGCCAGCACCAGTTCAGGTGTACCGCGATAAAATAATGACAATTATTCAAATAATGATAATGTAAATGCTTGTGGAAAACAGCTAAACAGGGTCATAGACTTGAAATGTTCTATCAATTACCTTTAAAATAGTTATTCGCCTTCTCCTTGAGTAGCTCTGAATCATTAGCTCCTTCCGCCATCTTCTTCGCTTTGCCGTTTTCCGAAACGTGCGCCATTGGCGGTAACGTAGTAAAGGTCGCAAAGTCTGTTTCGTCATAAGGAACTTCAAATTTGTGCTGAATGTATTATTTATCTATGTTGAACTTTAGCTTCAAATAAATAACACGTTTGGTTGAATAAGTTATATGGAAATTTTTCTACTTGAAGATGCACATTTCCTATAGAAGAGGTTTCATTTTGACATAGATAAGAAAGTACCATTATTAGACCAAATTAAAAACTATGACTAATTAATACCTTATCACATGAGTTTTAGTTCCATTTGTACCTGCAGTACTGCACCAAATTCTTGGGACACTTCTCATTTCTTTGGTTATTTAAAAAAAAAAAAACAGAAATATATCTGATCAAATTTTTATTCAGCACCACAGCTTGGATCCTGTTTCTTGTCATTTTTAGTAGTCATCATGAGTCACTGATTATCATGAGTATTTCTCAAGACCTTTTTAAAGATATTTCAAAGACCTTTTTTGGATGTTGTTTTCTGTCCTAATACTTCCTTAATAATAAATTCAATGCTGCCAGAACTCTGAGGAGGAATCATCACAGATTATTTATTACCTCTGAGTTTTAGTCCAATTCTTGTGTATTTAGATTTCCTTCCTTAATATCCTTTCACGGATACCACAGCTGATGAGAACTGTTGAACAGCAGATCTATCAACTGAACATACGCATGCATCTCACAGATCCTGTGTCAGGGGTCTGCTGGATTTCTCAAGGACATCACGCTGAGGTACTGCAGATCTGCTGTAGATAGACTTTTATCCCTGAAACATAGTATTTTTATTTCTTTTATAAGTCACGTTTTCTTATTTCATCCCATGCTTGTCCAGCTTTTTAAGGACACATTGCAGACCATTCTGAGCCATGTTTTCAGCTCATAATTCTAAAAATCACAGTGCTGTAAAAATGTAGTCTTTGTCCAACTGTGTTATATTTGGCATTTTTTAATTGATGAAATTAACTCAATAAAAAGGGGAACAAATGATGTTTGTTATACACTTTTAGTGACAAAATCTATTTTAAAATAGTTTGTGTCAAGCTGTCTGTTATCTGTCAGCACAAAACGTGTCCATTCTCTTTAGTTAGGTGTCTTCTTTATTCTTCAATTATTATTAGTTCAGCTTTAAATGAATAAACTATCAAAATAACAAGTGACTTTAAAAAAAGTCTGGTTGTGAAAAAGCAGCAAAGAAAACTATGGACAGGCCTTTTGAAAGCCTGGAGAACTATTGCTCAGTCAGTTTAAAACATTACAAGAAACTCTGGCAGCATTACTGAATGACAGGTAGGACTTTTTGTATCATACTGCATTCCTAACTATGTATCTCTCTGGTCATTATCAGTCATTAAAGATGGTCACATTTGCAGTGCTGACATGGACCTCTCACCAGACTTTTGAGGGTCTGAGCAGCTCCTTCAGCAGCAGACTGACACTCTCAGCGTAGGAAGGAGCGCTACCGCAGGTCCTTAAAACCCACTGCTATCAGACTGTTCCACTTACCTTTACACTTATAATACATATGTAATACTTATATTTCACTGTGCAATACCCTCCGTTACAATTATCACTATCATCTAACTCTTTCATTTTCCACCATCACTATTTAAATATGTATATAGCTTGTAAGGTTCTTTTTATCTGCACTGTTAATAATGTATACACACACACACACATATATATATATATATAT
>JBAMHX010000010.1:26998841-27010157 GCA_037177515.1 Pseudomugil tenellus
ACACTCACACACACAGGTTGAATCCCGGGTGGCGCAGCCCCGCACGGACAAGGACAAGGACAAAGCCACCAACCCGGGGGCAGGTCAAGATCCTTGCTTCAACTCAGCTGACTAAAATGAACGAGTCTTTCTCCAGAATCTAATTGGTTGTTAGATCAATTCAACTTGATTTATGTGTGTTAAATCAGAAATACACAGGAAACCTGCTGGACTGCAGCCCTCGTAGGATCAAATTGTGTAGTTTTGTTCAGGAACTCCTAGTTCTTGCCTGTGGAAATGCAAAAACAATGTATATGGCCTGTAACATACCCAACTGGGCCTGACGATGGAGACGAGGCTTTGCATAAATGCCAGAAGTTTCCCAGGTATGCACACTCATAGCCAAACAATATCTGAATAACAAACCTACTAACAAATAATCTGCTGCACTTTCTAACATAGATTTTGTTGTTATAAACCTTCTTACTTGCAGCATTTAGTTTCATCAAATAAAATAAATGCATATTTACCAGAAAAGGCAAGTCAAACATCTCACTATAAAGAGAACAATTGATAAATTGTACTTTATAATGGTCACTAAAGCATTTCAAATCACCCTGTTTTTGAATCGTGCTATACAAATAAACTTCAATTGCCTTGATCAGCTTAGTAATACAAACAAAAAGAAGGTCAGATTGCATGAATTTTAACTTAGACCTCTCCTGAAATTCTGCTTATAAGCAAAGGAACAATCTTTCTTCCTGACGACGGAACCAATTAGCACAATCCTTCCCAGCGGTAACATCTGATGGTCATTTGGTTCTTGTCTTCATGCTTTACATGCCAGTACTATACCAGAAAACCATATTGGTTTTATTACTAGCATAAAACTAAAATGGTTTTTTCCCAGTTTTGCTGCTACAGACATCCTGTTTCATTTCTCTTTCATTTTAACTATTATCATCACCCGACTGAGCACATTCACTGTTAGGCTCAAGAGATGAAGCGGCTATTTAGGGGCTGCTTCTCCTCAGGGTGTACGTCCCACATGGACATTGTTGTTTTAGAGCCTAGAGCCAGATACTCTTCTCTGTTTATTACCAAGGGAGATGGTAACTGTTTATACGGACAGATCTGTCCTTCTGTGTCCAGGGACATGCAGAGAGAGAGAGTATGAGAAGGAAGGAAATGGAGGGGTGGTACCGTGAGAAGGAGTCAGTAAGAGATGTAATTGGTACCTTTCCTTTTTTAGAAAATGTCTTTTACTGAAGGCCAGTAAATGAGTCAAGGCTCGGCAAGCTTTTTAACTACAGTCAGACACTCTCACATGGTGAATCATACTCTCCTTTTGTAGTTTTCACTTTGAAGAGGTTTTAAAGATTCTCCACTCTCTTTCATCCTCCGTATTTTAAGCCATTATGTTAGCTACTGGTTGTTTGCATTGCAAAAGAGCGCAGCCACCATGTGGTAAAGAGGAAGTGAGCAGTTCTCACTGGGTAACATGTCAGCCTGTCTCACAAGCACATGGATGCCTCATCTGCCCTGTCCCCTTTTCACGTCCCTTGTTTAGTTAGGTGGTGACTTGGAATCTAAAATCTCCAAAATGCTGGCAACAGTGAACAAAAACATCTCATCTGAGGTGATGGGAAGAGAAGAGACTAGGCCATAGATACGCCTGGCTGGTTATGATGTGATAAGCATCTCTGCCTAAACTGCAGGTGTGAAGACGAAGGATTCTACTCAAGTCAGCTCAGGTGGAGAGAAAAACAACTTCAAACATCAATGAATCTGTGGACCCTGTGGTAAATCTATGTTCATTCAGGTTGTCTCTGTAGCCCCCCACCCACCACTTAGTATCTGCAGCAGCATGCCTTTTTGGTCTCATTTATTTGATGTCAACCTTTCCACAACCCCACCACTTTGCTTTCTGAACTACATCTACAACTATATTTATCCAAAGTAAGGACACATGTCTGAAATTGTGACTGCTTTTAGAAGCAGGTCCTGTGTTCACCCATGGCTTCACACTGTGGCAGCGCTGTCCAATAAAGCACTGAACCATGACATCAGCTGCCGACCTCAAAGTATGGACTGGTCCGTGGATGTGGATACTATGATATGGCTTTTAAAACTAGTAATTAAAATAAGTTTGTGGTTTCGGCCTTTTTGGCCTGTGCAACATGAATTTCCCTCACAGCCCACAAGCATTCACAGGGTCCCTCTGTGGCTGACCACATGTGGACCAAATATTTGTAGCTGTGGGCCTGAGCCTGATGACGATATGAATCAATCTTCATTCATTCAAAGAAAAAATAAATAAATGGGAACAGTAATATTGACAGACGTGCATTTTGAAAGGTGACAGGAGAACAACATCTATGATGTACAGTGCACCTGTATAGATCCGACCCGGAATGTTGCGTTTACCAAAGTTCAGTTCAGAGAATCATAGAAGTTTGATTTAGTTTGTTTAGAGTGTAGAAATACTTAGCAGTAAAATACGTAGGTTTTATAACTTAATATCAAAAATAAACATTTCTATATGTTGGTAACATCAGTTTAAAGTATTTTAAAGCAACCACATTGGGCCAAAGTGCGATACAGAAGGAAAAAAATAATGCTTAATAAAATTAATCAAAGCCTTAAAAAACAATGAAACAACATCTGAAGAGTGTCAAAAAACCAATAAAACTAGTTGAACATTTAAAAAGGGATTTAAGAACAAGTCTTAAAGAGCAAAGCAGTACTAACCCTTTTAGTACCATGAGGATCACTGGTGACACCGCTACACATCTGTATTTCAGAGCAACATAACTCTTTGCTGTTTTGTGCTATATTGACCAAACAAACTGTCTCTGCCTTCATTAAAATATCCATTATTCTGGTGCTAAAAGGGCTAAAAAGTGCTAAAGGAGCATTCTGCATTTTATATGTTCACTACTTCGGGGGTTTGGGGTAGTAATTGCAAAAGCAGGATATACTTGTAAAAAGCAGATATCTAAACCAGACTCCTTCAACCAAATTTGCTCAATTGAATAGATTTAGTGGCATTCAAATTCGTACAAGTCATATTTAAAGAATATTTTGTCATAAAATAGCATAAAGAAAGCATTCATTTTAGAGGAAGGTTCTGATTTAAGGCACCCTTGTCAAATTTAGGATTTGCAGGGATGTTTCCCTGCTGCAACACGCTGTGCTAGTTTTTTATTGTTTTATTATTTGATTTGAATCAAGTGTTTTGCAGCAAGAAAAAAAAAGCCTGCAGGATAGTGGCCCTCAAGGACCAGAGTTTGTCACCAGTTGTAAACTAAACTTCTAATCTGTATTAAAAAGGGTCTTGTTTAGTTTAGTTTTTTTTACAGTTGAAAAGACTGTGAATAGATACCCAAGAATGTTACCAAACCCTTGGGCGAATAACCATATTTTTACACTTTGTTAGACATACAAATGCCTCTGAATGCTTGTCTGGAAAATCACAAAACTGCATTGAGTTTCCACAATAATCATCACAGCTAGGAATAAAGATATAAATGTTAGTGTCACCATGCTATTTATTATGAAGTGGCTTAAATTAATGTCTGTAAAGTGCTTCTTTGTTGTGAAGTGGGGTTATACACTAAAGCTTAATTGAACTGAATGTAAATGTGATGATTTTAGCTCGCCAGGCAAATTTTTCCCTGCAGTCTCCTGGCAGGTTGACGTAAGAAGAAACATAAAATACATAAATAGACACAACATGCACGCAAGGATTGTTGAGATAATAAATATTAGTTCACTAGAAAAACAGAAAGGTAAAGTTATAAACAAACCGAAACTATGTAGAAATGTAGCCTACAGAGTTGCTTAAAAGATGTTGATAGGAAACTAATTACAAGTGTGTGTGTGTGTGTGTTTTCCCTCCAAATTTAGTCTAGAGTATAAAGAGATGGTTCATCAAAAATAAGCAAGTACAGACTGTGTTTATCACTGTCAGGATCACTGTTTCCTGAGCATTGATGATTGCTGAGTCCATTCTGCCCTCACATGATGTGTGTGTATGTCTGTACATATATGCCTGTGTGTACTTCAGACAGTAGTGGTTTATAAAGTTATAATACTTTGGGCTACAGAGCAAGTTGACGGGTTTGTTTGCAGGCATGTTGTGTTGATGAAGAAATGGGATGGGAATAAATAAGTCACATGTTTTTTCTCATCATTTCTCTTTAACTTGCTTGTTTTGTTTCACTTATAGTTTATTTTTCTTTTGAAATGCTAAAAATAAAACACAGAACTGAAAAAGACAGCTTAACAATTGGAAACGTGTTGTACAATTGCTGTTAAACAATCCCAGCTATCGTACTTTCAAATAAAGGAAAATTTTTAGCTTCAGGACATAAAAATACACTACATTAAGAATCTGAAAAAACATTTTATGTGTCAGCGCTTGTAATTGAAAGCAAAAATGCATATTTGTTGATGTGTGTATTTTGCAACACCTGGGGCAACAATGGATTTGAGCAGCTGTGTGTTTGTCACGCGCAGCAGCAGGACATCAAGGTCTGTTATTAAGGTTGTAGCCGGCTCCATTGCAGTCCTCTGGAGTTGCATCAAGCTGCTTCACCACCTCAGTTTTAATCACCAGTTATGGCTCCACTTCAGTGGACATATAATTGCAAATGTCATAGATATTGTAATACGGCAGAAGGCAAAATAGTGATTCACCACCAGCAGGGAAGCAAATCACATTCAGCTTGCAGGGACCGAACCTTTCATTATTTTTTTTTTTTTTTGTTGTTGTTGTTAAAAATGAAAAGACAGCACATTGATGCAGTTAAAGTACTAATTATGTAAAAAGCGATGAAAGGAAACAATGAATGATTTTCTGGTTACTCATGCAGTCATATAAACTCGGCACGTGGATCGTGTTAGTTGTAAAAGAACACCTGCTTGAGCTTGAAGTGCTGCAGGCATCTGTGTTAACTCTTGAGTTGTGTGCATTTGTGTTTGATGGTGTTCGGTTTATTTCACGTTTCAGAGATGTTTCCTTCCAGCTCAGCGGTTTGGTTGAGACCCTTTGAAAGGCTGCAGGGCTGCAGAGGATGCAGCTGCTGAGAAATGAGCATAAGTTTAAAGGAAGAGCCTGCTTAAGTTTGTGCTCCCTCTGGGGCTGTTCTATTAACACCATGATAGATTTATGTGCCTTTTCTCATTCATGCCGTTTGTTTAGTCATTAGAGTGAAAGTAGAATGCAAAAGAATGGAAACGTAAGCATTTTGAGATCTTAACGATCTTGTCTCTTAACAAAACTCACGCTTTCCTTGTTAATGTTTGGTAATAATTCTGTTTTCTCAGAGGAAAAAAAGCCTTTTAAAATTCCAACTACATTCGCTCTGTCAAGATAACACAGTACACGTTGTCCTTTGGCATTATTACCAATAAGACCTGGCAACACACCATTCACAATCTCCTCAAGAGGTGCAGCAAAATGTTTCATTATCTGCTTTTGAAGCGCACTTCCCAAACAGACATCCTGTGTGTTCTCCCAAGGTAAGAAAACTGCTGCACCTTATTCGCAACAGGACCCACCTGGAACAAGGCAACACGGATCGCTGTCACCTTGTTAGCAGCACAAGCATCCCCCATGATGTGCACAAAGCTTATATAAGACATTCTGATGTTGGTGTGCTTGAGCTGTGGCTGTGTGTCAGTAGGTTCAGTGTTTTCATGTGTGTTTGAACAGTGTGTGTATGTGTGTGTGTTTAATTTTCCATGCAGTCACTGCCCTTAAGTCTGGGACTTACCAACGGGTCTGGGCCTGCTCTCCTCATTCCCGATTCAGCCACGTGGGCTGACAGTAATCCCTTGAGTACAGAGGCACAAGGAGTGGGGACTGGCAGGGTGGGGGGGGGCAGGTTAGGGGGTGTGTGTTGGTGGACAAGGTGCAGGGGTAGTAAAAAATGTTGGGATTGCATGCATCCACAGATAAAGGTAGCATCAACAATAGCGATGTATGTCTGGGCTTTTAAGTCAACGAAGTCCAGAAGGATTCGTTCTCCGTGGGTCAGTTCAGAGTTTTCCACAGCTGTTGCCGAGAAACAGTCCACACACACCTGGCAGATAAAGGTCTTTTCCACTGGTACATCCATCTTCTGACAGCCGGCAGTCATTGCACAAGAGCTTAATCTGGTTTAATGGTATCTCTATCCCTACGTACCAGATCCTCATGGGAAAAGAGTCAGATTAAATTCATTTTGTTACATGTTCACAAATGTTGAGATGTAGGGACAGTTTATTATTAAATTTTAATTAAATGCCATATTTCTCATTAATAGACTGAAAACTACCCACAGAATTTTCTGTGCATTCGTGTCCACATCATGTAAGGTGTGTGTGCTGACAGGCACGAGATACACACACCGACACCACCCACCTGTCTGACGCGTGGAAACATCTCATTAGGTTTTATTTTGATCACAAAATTTTCCACTCTCTGACGACATAATTTAACATGTTTATTTCTTTTTTTTCCATTATGTACAAACACAAATTGCCAATAATAAGTGCATAAAAATATGAAAAGCTGAAAAATTGTGTTTTTTTTATTTTTAAAAACAATTCATGAAATAAAAAACTTTAGTTATAAAAAAGATAAAAAAGAAAGTTTTTTTTTCAAAGTTGTTTAAAAAAGGCAATAATTTGATGGAAAAAAAACCTGAAAGACATCCAGAAGACCATCACCAGCACATCTCCTGACCCTTACAGCCAACATGGTGTTTCTAAGCACACATCCTCTTATTTTACTTCATCATTCAAGGACAACCCGGCAGACAGAAATCAACACAAACATGTGGAAATGTTCTGTCAGCTGAAAAGTAAGAGGGAGTTTCCCCGGCTCGGACTACCCCTACGGGCTTTTGTTTACGATGTAGTTTGAAAACACCTGCAGCATTACCTTCCAGGAAAAAAAACCCAACAACCACCTATTCCACCTGGGACAAATGGAAATGCCCATCACAGGATATTTTGGTCCTTTAGTGCTTCTTTAGTTCCCCCCTTTCTTAAGTGAAACAAAACATCTTCATCCTATCTCCATTTTAGACTGACACAATTTCACATCTGCTCATCAGACAAATAAATTAATTTATTAAAAACAGTTGTGTTTTATCATTGCAAGGAAAAGTATATACATGAGAAATATCATTGACAATGTCTGTCAAAATGTCCACAATCTGATGTGTGTCCACTGTGACAAAGGCAGAGCATGCAGGAGAAAAGCGTTCACACTGTCCACATCATCTGTTTTATCTTATTCTCTATAACATGCTAGTCTCTGTAGTATCTGTAGGCAACTTCATCCATGGCTGTTTGTTGGCTGAGCAGAGGCCGTATTGGAGTTTTAGCTACATTTGCAGGAAGACACGATCATGTTGGACAGATTTTCCACCTGAAAGTAGAAATCAACTGTAAGTCAAGTGCAAAACTTTAAATATCTTGTAAATATTTTGCTCTAGAATGAGTGTAGTTTCAATACCTTGTGTTGTCTGCCCACATAATAGATGATTGGTAGCGATTGCAGCGCCTGGGGGACACAGCATGGCTGGGCAGAGGCTCCTGGGTTGTGATGTTGATACAGAGCTAAAATCTGGAAGCAATGAAATAAAGGGGATGTCATGAAAACAAATAAATCAGCTCTTTAACAAATCATCCAGATCAACTTTGATAGAAAATGTTTTGCTTTGGTTAAAAAAAATCAGAAATATGTCTGTATTTTTATGTGTTATTATTGGTTTTCTTGTATATGAAAAGTTTTAGATTTGGATGTCTTATCATTGCCAGATAGGACCATGTACTCAACACCAATGCAGAATCACTTCGAGTCAGTGTGCAGTGATCAAGATGCCAGAAAAAATATCTGCCAGAGAAGCTTCCTACCTCTGCAGGTTAGAAAATCTGTGCTATTATCATTTATAAAAAAGGCAGCAGCCGCTTTCATTATTACCAAGAAAGCAAATGAGGGCTTTAAAAACGCAGCATAACTATCTAAAACGTAGGCTAGCCTTTGCCAGGTGGAAGGTGCTCAAAAAGTAGAAGGATTTTTAAGAGATGTACCTCTCGTCTCCATGAGAAAGTCAACTCTGCTGCCTAAATGTGCCACAAGCTAAAGTTTTTCTTTGGAATTGTTAGACAGTGTTGCTTATTAGCATAGGTAGCATAGCAGCACATCCTGCTAACATACCAGCTTCGTTGCCTGTAGTATTAGAAGTGGATGTTTATGTGTTTTCAGTTGCTTTCAAAGGTACGAAATTCTGGCTTTCAACCTAACTGGATTTGATTGTATGTGTAGTTTATGTATTTATACCATGGTTCAGTTGAATACTCAATTCTGATTGACTGCTAGGTGTACATTATTTTCGGATAATGAACACCTGTATAAGACGTTCCGGTCAAATGGCCTAATTTTTCTAAATTACTGCGCTGGCAGCACAACGGTTACCAACAGTAGCAACAGAAACACATTTCTGTCCTCTTATAAGAGCAAGCTACCTTGGCAACACTTCACAGCGTTACAACAGTAGACAATAAATAGTCCGCTCAGCCGTTTGATAAACTTACGATTTTAACGTTAACAAAACAACATAATTGTAATAGTGATTGATTTAATATGTATTTATTTCATAAGTGGCCATGGTATAAGCAGAATAATGCCCATTTGAGGTGTCCATTAACCGAAAATTCGACTGCGCAGAGGCGTCGGACAGTTCACAATTTCTCGTCATCCATTATTTTCAGATAATGGACACCTTGTTGGGCATTATCGCTTATGTATTGGATGGCAGAGGCTGAAATGATCTTTGCAAAAAGGCATCTCAACAAGGTTTCATCCATTTTTTCAAAGCTAGTCGATGCAAAGTGGCTAGTCACAGCAGATGTGACTTATAGCATGTACATTACCCTAATTTATCTTGCCATCAAACCCATTAAGCCCAACATTAGAACAAATGGGCAAGAAAGTATTTTTTTTAATATGACGTTTTTATTTAACCCTTAAACAAAACCGGAAAAAAGATTTTAGCAAATTGTTTTGGCCTTTTGTTTTTTACCTGTGACAGCTGAAATGGTTGTATTGTGATTTACTGCTTTCTGGTATTCACTAGGGGTGGGACAACAGTGTGATATGGTGTACAACAGAGTTTTGAGTAAAGGTTCTACATTAAGGGGTGCAAAATGTCTCAGAAGCTGTATGTATCAAATATGATATATTTGGCTAATAAGTTTAATTCAATTTATGTTTAATTGTGATATTATTGTGATTTTTGCTTTTTGTTATTTACTTTACTATTTTTCAATGTTCTCTTTACAACAGGTGCAACGCTGTTAATATTTTATGTAAAGTGCTTTTAATTGACTTGTACACAAAATGTGCTGTACAAACTAGATCAGAAGGTTGATGGTTATCTTTCTCCACTCAGGTGGCAACAACCAATGTTGAAACAAACTATATATAAATTACTATAAAAGAAATATTGTCTGTAAGTAAACTTTAAAAATGTTGGCTTTGTAGAGTCCTCTGCACATTCATTTTGTACATTTTTCTCAAATCTTTTTTAAAACGTTGCAATTATTCAAACTGTGTGGGATAAATTTTTCCAATTAGGGTGTGTATTTATGATTATCGGAAAAAAAATCCAGAAAAAATATTGATCATTGGCCACTACGGTCCCTAGAGGGGGCTAAATTTGAGGAGTTTCTTGTTCATCTAGTCACCTCTGTTTCCAAAAACAACTAAGCAAAGACCTTTGATTATTATTTTAAAGTAGAAGTTCATAAATCAGTAAAAGGCAGTAATTCATGCAAACGTATTATCTTAGTGAAAAAAACCTTTAGTCACAACAGCTACATTTCACATCGTCTTCAAGTTCTGTCTCACAAAGAATTTCATTGCTCAATAGCAATGAATCCCTTAAAAGAAAACTCAAAAAACAAAAGTCTTCACAGGATGTGAGAGAGCTTCCATAGTACATAGTGTGCATACCTGAGAATATTTGTTTTCAGCATTCCAGATATAAGTGCAGGATCCCATGCAGTAGTTGGCATAGTAGCCTGCCGGCTGATGTATCCACTTCCAGCCCAGATCCTTCCTGAAGTTGATGTACAAAGGTTTCACAGAGCAGTTCTCTGTTTGGCTACATAGAAAACAGGAAAACACCTTTAAGAGTTGAGGCGGCACAAATGGAGGATGTCACCCCTTGCAAACATACGTTCAAAAGTAACCCATGTATCTGCGAGACTGCGGCACATGCTGTACAAATGCCGTTTGTTTTCCATACAGCTGATGGATGTGGCTGTAGACTTGTAAAGTGAATCACCAGGAGTGATGACGGATGCTTTTTTTATTTACCCATCTCTTTATTTTTAACCTCTTCTTCACTAGAGTCACCTGAGGACACAGAGCCCAGCATGTAGAGAAAATCATTGCTAAATGTAATCACGTAGCATACCAACATGATGAGGAGAGACTCAGCTAAAAAGCTACCACACATTGGTATTGGTAACACAGAACAGCACTTTAGAGCTTCTGGACATTTATCCACAAAGACAAGGTGTCATATATAAGAAAAGACGCTGCTGATCACTGAACAAAAACTCATAACTCATGTTTTACGATGACTGTTTTAAGGTGGAAAGTTTATTTCAGCTCTACAAACCTCTGCTAATGTCTCTGCTATGACTCTGCCTTTGTTTGAACTCAATCATTAAATTCCAGCTAGTTTCCATTGAGATGTGGGGGCTTAGTGAACTGTTCATTTTTCCCATCATATGATCTTGGGAGTCACTTCTTTCTGGACCCTCATGGTGTTTTATGGCAAATCAAGGGTCTATCTCCAGATTCTCCTGACTTACCATTGATAGATGTGTTGATACTGGAAACTGGCCGATGGCTTTCTGAGATACTGGTATTTCTTTGAGAAACAATTCTATGAAAACATGTGTAAAATTGTTAAGGTTCCTCCCAATACATTACATTACTAGATTAAGTGGGCTGCTATTCTCTGGTTTTGGGTAGGCTGGCCCCCAGTGTGAGAGGACCCCCACAGTATCCTTTTCTCTAAATGTGCCAAGCCAGAGGTTTTTTTATTATCAAATACTTTTAATTGTTCGTTACAGAGATAGAAGATGTCCTTCTAAAGTTGTGCTGTGCAGTTTGGGGTGTGTGTGTGTGATCGGGTGTGTTTAAATATTTGTATACTTTCTTGTATTTTTGTACTCTGTTGTTTTTAATATTCAATTCAATTTTTCAATTCAATTTTATTTATATAGCCCAGTATCACAACAAGTTGTCTCAGAGGGCTTCACATG